>KZ308207.1:381824-399461 GCA_000376725.2 Ladona fulva | reverse complement strand
ACATTAGTACTACTCTAACGAGAAACAACCCTTTGATTTTAAGTCCTGTTCAGCATAAATTGAAGGATAATTATCTTTCCGCAAAGATTAAGTTATTTTCAATCGTAATTTCTCCGGCAAATTTAAAAGTTTAAAACCGACTCCCAAACTGGGGACGCAATGTCTAGAGATAGTATGATAACCTACCGTTTCATTGAAAATAGATTAATGGCAGCGACTTCATTTCAGTCATTCAGTTTTTCATTAAAAGCTTTAGGAAAACCGATTACTTTACTTGATGATAAATGAAATTTTCTTCCGAATAGCAAAGTAAAATATCGCCTTTACTGTAAATGGCTGTAAAAAAACGAAGCAAAATTTTCGAAAGATGAAAACAATTATACTTATTAGCCATTGAATTCTTTTTAAAGAGATCCCTGTTCCTTCCTAATAATGCCAACTCCTTTATTTCTTCTTCAACCTCTCTCTTTTTACAGGTTTCCGTCTATTCTTTACCTACTCATTATCATCACATACAATCATTCCTTCACTGTATATTTTTTAATATACTATACAGGACTAAAATATTGGGTTTTAAACGCTATGAATTTTGAAAGGAAAACCGAGCTAAATAGTTCAGTTTTCCTAAGCTGTTTTCAACGTCTACATTACAAAGGAGAAAGAAAAATTGGGTATTTTTCCACACGCTTTTATTGGCGACCGATTTCGCTAAAGGCTTTAGTATCATCAGACTAAACATCTGCATTAATACCCTGCAAACAGCTTTAAGGCATGTGGAAGGGGGCGGCTCTTAAAGACTCAAAACAAATGATATCTTGCTTCAAAGAGATCCCGCGGAAAAATACGAACTTTCTTTGTTTTCGATGATGATTTTCCACCAAGTATCGCCATCCACCATCGACTTAACGATCTTTTTCTTGTTTGTCACTGAAACTACGTAGGAAGCAATTCCTTTCCGTCATGAAACCTCACGATTCCGGCTCCGCAAAGAGGTGTATGTACCCCTCGTTAAGAAACACTACCGTTAATCATTACAAGTAAATCTTCTCTAGTGAGATTTGGTTGAATTCGATTCTAAATGAAATGATAAATATAACTTTTACTTTCCACAAATATATTTGTGGATAAGTAAAAGTTGTATTTATCATTTCATTCATTATAAGTTAGTATCGTTACAGGTAACCGTGCTTTTTTTCTCATTTTGGTATATACAGTGAAACCTTTGTATAACAGAAAACTTGTCCATTGCGGAAAATTTCATGGCCCTCTCCTGCGGTATTCATATTCACACGAACGTGATTCAAACAAACTAAATTGTTTGCATATATGATATTCAATTTCTTAATCGCTTTTAATACCGTAAAAGTGCATTACTATATGCTTAGACCTTTTATATACAATGAATAACACTATGCATCAAAAATGTATAATTGATTGTAACTGTGTTCTGTGTGGATGTTGTTTATAACATACTAGAAAAAATGCCTACTGTCCACGGGAGGTTTTTGAGGTCTCCCGTCTTTGAGCGAATACCGGACATATTTTATTATTATTTGTCTTACGCCCCCTCCACCTGGTCCACCGACCAAATTGTGACGTAAAATTAAGCAAATAAATAAAAACTTACTCATGGTAGAAATCTGTCTATGACGGAAATGTTTACGGCACAATACGATTCCGTTAAAGGCAGGATTCACAGTATTTATTTCTCTATACCTCCTCATAATCTCTTTATATTTTGGTGATTAATTTCCCCGTCTCATGATCCCTCAACTGTTTACCCCTCAGTCCAAACTGAATATAAATCATTCACTTATCAGTGGAATCTACAAATTCACACTTGAATAGCAATGAAGAGGACAATGGAGGAGAGAGAAATGAATGAGACATTCCTCTGCCAACCAATCGTCCTCCGTTCCTTACATTCTAAACCGTACTTTGGACACTCTTTCCAGAGCTGCCTTCCACCCCTTTTCCGATGAGGCCACCCACATTTATCCCTTCCACACCGAATATCGACTGAGCCGCTCTCTTTCTACCGAAACACACTCAGCCTCTTCCGCCACGCGTTCGATCGATTCCCCGTCCCGATTGAGTCATAATGAACCCTGGAAAAATCCTAAAGTGGAGGAGAAAGGTATAGGTTTAAAAGAGGAGAATTGAAATATCTTCAACGTTGGGAAATTAGTCGATGGGTTAGGGAAGTAGGGTCTGGTAGGTTGCAGATAACGAGCTAGAGAAGGAAAACGCGTGTGAAGTGGCAGCAGATTGAATGGAATAAGGCGATAACGGGGTGACAAAGATGGAAGAGAATGGTGATTTGGCGTTTTTAACACTAATTTATTATTCCATTTATATGGCGGCCGTGATTATAAATATCGCGCTGATTTATTGATAAGTCAATAGGCGCTTATGTACTGTTTTTATTAAGCCTCTCATGCATACTAATTGGACGAACGTGTATCATATAGTATTTTTAACAGACGTTATGTAGATCTCTCATGCTAAAAAATTTTACTGATTAACTGCTTTTGGAGATACTGGTTTGTTAAAGTCGTCACTTGGAGCCTACTATCGTACGCTTTTAAATGAAGCCCTTAGGAGTAATTTAGAGAGCATACTGCACTAACATCACTATTCATCACGGAATATCGAGATATCTAAAAATGCTATTTATAAATATGAGATTAATTCCGTAAACAAACGTGCTTCGCCATTTTTGTTGTCGGATGCTAATACTTGAGGTTTCCAATACCAATGTATATTGATGGATGGGATTGGATGAGTAGTGTATGTGGAATTATCACGAGATACCGAATCGATGACAATTGATGGAAAAAATGAAATCTAGAGCAGTGGTTCTAACATATGTTCGCTGAGGATCCTCCAAAGGTTAATTCTTCGTTACCCGGGCCCCCAAATTGTTGTGCCTTCACATGCTCATTAAGATTTTATTTAGATTTCGAATACTATCGACTAAATACAATTAATTACGACACTTTTGGTGTTAAAATGCTTTTATCGATCGCAAAGGACTAACAAGTGTGAAAAATAGCGACATGACTGGAACTCGGACCCAGGTCTCCCACTTTCCTGGCAGGTATTCTAACCACTGAACTACCATTCCCGTCTCTTCCGCACTGTTAAGGGAATTTTATTTATTATCTTTGTTATTTTTCACACTTGTTATTCCTTTTGGATCAGCCGCACGACTTCATCGTGCAAAGAATAACACCTTTCCTTAATCCTTTCATCGATCCATTGTCTGTCAAATATCACAAAATAACAGAAAATAGTGAGGCTGAACACTACATCAATTAGCACAAACTTTTATACATACGGACCCCTTCTGAATATTTTGCGGGCACTAGTTCACGAATCGCTGGTCTAGAGGTACATCTCAATCACTACAAAAAAGCCGTGATTGTTCATCGAAAATTTATCGAACTTTCAACACCTTGCAACTGATGTTGGTTTGGTTAATTTAAAGCGATACCTAGTTCGGAAAAAAGCCAAAAATCTCCTATGAAAAACTAACTGAGTTGCGTAATTTATTGTCGTCCTAATTTCTTGTTCGGGATGCTAATCAATCCCTTCCCTCGAGTAATCATGTGGTTTATAAACAGTATAAAGCGGTGCGCAAATGTTTAACTCAGTGGGTGATATAATAATCTACGCATATGAGAATCTTAAGGATATTCGACGGTCCACAGCTGAGCATGTATGCTTCAAGAAAATAATATGCTTTTTGAAACAGTTGCGAGTTTATAATGAGTGATAGGCGCGGCGCTAGCTTAGGGCCTCAACCACATGGGGAACCTCCGTAAGCCTGTGTTTAGGATCTCTTAGTAACGTACTAGAATTGCCCTTTTTCTACTGCAAGAGAAAATGTTTTATTTGTTGAGTAAATCTACGTACTACGTTTGCAGAATATATCACATTGTTTATGACACTACACAGCGTAGAGTCTATCAATTCATCTTTGTAATTTATAAAAATACTATATTACCGATTTTAATTTAAAACTTGTTTATTTATTGTTGCCGTAGTGAAGCGAGTGAGATTTCTGTTGGATGTATGTTTGTGTATTTTATGAGAAAATTTGTATTTTTACCCATAATTCTTAGAGGGGGCCTAAATCTGATATTTGCGTCTAGGGCCTACGTTCGCTTTAATCCGCCCGTTCTGAAATTTTTTAAATTTATTGGCTTAATTATGTCTAATTTACGAGTTAATCCTTTGATTAGAATAAATGCTACTTACTCAACATCGGCGATGATACATGGTATGAAATTCCTAATAGATAAAAGCTCACTTATGATTTACTCTTATAACATATTCGTGGACCGAAAGAGAGTATGCGGCAAACCGAATTTGGACCGCGACTCATTGTTAGCGCACCAATTAATATGTATTTCTAAAGTAATACTGGTGACACGCACCTCTTAATGAGCATTTATAAAATATTAAAAGTAGAGGACATCAAAGTTTGACCGTCCCTGAACACAAAAGTTCTCTGATTGACGTACACCAAGGATAAATGCATCCGTAACTCAAGAAAGGGAATAAGAGCGTCGAAACATTTTTAGCGCACGCATTGATAATTATTTTCCCTCTGCTAAAGTATGTTGTTGATTAATGGAGCTTCTACTTAAGCGTGAAGATTTGCCTCAAGATGACACAGACATTTAGTCAACGTTGGTGCGAATACTCTTTCGCTCGCTTCCCCAAAGCTCCTCCCTCGTTAGTGGAAAGGGCACTTTTAAAGTAGCTCTTCGCCATTGATATCTGTCCGGAGCGTTTTCTGACTCCGCCTGTTATCACATCCCATTCGGGCGGAAACAGACATGTTTGTTTTCTTAAACTCTCATCTCATTCTCCCTCTCCAGGGATCCAAATGAATACACGCATCTGACAGGGCTTTTGACCCACCAACCTTTTTCCCTTTACTTTTAAATCTAACCGCCCATGTTGTTTACATTTTCAACAAGCTGCGTGTAAAGGCGATCCTAAGCCTGATTAATTCAGATCGGGGCGATTAACTCCATCCGGAGCCAATGAAATGAAAGGAAAGTAACGTATCAAGTTAAACGGGCACTTCAGTTTTACCGCTCTAGCTTTCGTGGAGTGTGACTACGTGAATGCATATATGACTTCGTAACTTGTTTTTACGTAATGTATTTATTGAAATGTGTTGTTTTTCTTCATGGCAAGATAATGGGTTAGAGAGAGGTTAGAGTTAAGATTTTTCCATAGATTGGCCAGCTATGCGGATACGTAATACATGGAACATGTATGCAAATTAAGAGTAAATAATTTCATAATTTTAGTAATGCGTTATATATGGGCAAAACACTTCTTACGGCATCCATCATCAGCTCGGTATTCAATTGGTATAAGATTCAAATTGACTCCGTTCACCAGCTCTTGCACGTGATACAAAATGCTATAGTGACTACGCTCATTGTTTTCGATGCACTTTCGCAAAGTGATCTAATTTCTCAAAAATCCATAAAACATCCATTACCCTGTTTGAACTCTCTAATCAAAATGTGGTATTTGAATTACGTCGACTTGAGAAACAGTTTAACTCTCAATTAATCATACCTGATTTTCCGTACGATAGACTGTCATGGAATTCATTCTTTCCGCGAACTATGCATGATAATAATAGGCTAAGAAAATAGTACGAACGCCCGGTGTTTTCACCCCCTGCCACACGCCGTAAGGCGGCTTGCAGGGTATTTATGTAGATGTAGATGAAATAAAGTATTGAAAACTTAGTTTCATTTTATCTGTTCCACTTGATCAATATAATAACTTTTTTCACAACCAATTGCAAGTAATGTCACAATGACAAAAAAACTTTGCTCGCATGTCAAATGTAAAGGCTGTATGCAGACATGGATTTAGCATTACACTAAACAGGGCAACTGACCTAGGGGACACAGGGTATCTCCTCTGACAAAATCGACATACACTAGGATATCAAAAGCGTATTTTATGAATAACTAAAAGCCTTTAAAAGGTTCGAAAACCTAGAATCAACTGCATGGGCCGTGACATCGTGGTAGGTCTCCATCAGGAACAATGAAAATTCAAACTTTAACAAACCACAGGATTTATTAATAATCGACCGAGGTATCGACTCATGGAATCATCTTTAGGTACTGCTACCATAAAACAGTCAAATATATATGTAGGGAAGGAAGTGAGGAGGGGAGAAAGTTGGGTTAAGAGTGGGAGTGGTGAGGGGTGTCGATGACAGCGGAGAGGCAAGAAAACCTTTCTCTGAAGGTATATGAATCATAAAGCAATAATTTAAGTGCGATGAAATTAATGAAGGAAATTTCGATTACCCCGATACAAATTGAAGCGTTAAAAATAGTAGAAATACTGCAAAAAATAGAGCTGATATTCGTCCCATCCTATACTACTCAAAGAAAAAGTCAGAAACGTGGATCGAACTACATACATACTGATATCTTGATTTAAGCGTTATTAGCGAACGATACCTAATTTCAGGATATCCTTTAGAGTTCGTGCATCACAATAAATACCTAGGAGTTACACTCAGCAGTAGTTTATCGTTCAAGGAACATATTCGAGATTCTATAGGAAAGGCGAATATAATGCAAAGATTAATAAGTAGAACCCTGAGAATCCCATCTAGGGCTAAAGAAATTTCGTATTTTTCCCTCATTCGACCTAGTCTTGAATACTGCTGCGCAATCTGGAATCCACACGAAGTAGGGTTAGGTTAGTCTCAGATTTAGAGATGGTTCAACGTAGAGCAGCCCGTTTTGTCAGTGGAGATTTCAGGTTCGACAGTGGCGTTACGGTCATGATAAAATCACTCGGGTGGAACTCACTGCAGGAGAGAAGATCTTTAGATGTAGGCTTTTCGAAAAATTCATCGGTCCATAATTTTTAGGTGAAGTAAAGTTTTTTTCATTCCGGTAAACAGCGAGCGCGATCTTCGAGAGGCGACGACCAAGCGTTACAAGGAAATAATCGCTAAGACAGATAGTTACTTCTGGTTATTCGTTCCGAATAGCATCAGAGAATCTAATAGATTAGATTAGGTAAGGTGTTAATACACCCCCTGCCATACGCCACTGGCGGCTTGCAGGGTACAAATCTAAATCTAAAAATCAAAAAAGATTTACTTTGGAATTATTTCACGGAAAATTTCGCTGGTGAGCCACTTTTGTGCCAGTCTTGTAATCATATACAGATGTGCCGAATAAATCAAAGGTCACATTTATGAGGAAATAAAACGACTTATATACTTTATGCAATAAACATATGAATTTGGAAATTAGAAAATCCATCGCAAAAACATTTATATGGAGTACATTGCTCTATGGTTGTGAAACTTGGACATTGGGAAATATGAAAAAGTCTCGGATAGAAGCAATGGAAATGTAGATTTGGAGAAGGTTGACAAGAACGCAATGTATAGGCAAGAAAACGTAGAAGTTCCGAAGGAAATTAAAGAAGAGAGGAGTTTATTGAAAGAGATGGAGAAAAGAAAAACTAAATTTGTTGGACATAGTCTGGTTGTCTGGTTCAAGTTGGACATATTCTGAGGCATAACAACTTCCTGGAAAATATAATGGAGAGGAAACTACTACTAGGGAAAAAAGGGAAGAGGAAGGCCAGGAAAAAATTCCTCGATGACATATAAAGTACTATAGGAGTTACAACGAATAAGGATTTGAAAAGAATGACAATGGACAGAGATGTGTGCTTGCTGCGCCAGAGTTCTGCCTTTAGTAGATGATGATGAATGACTTATATGTATCCAGGAATAGTAATTTTTAACACAATTCTAGGAAAGATAGGAAATTGAAGCGTATTTTATGAAATATTTTGTTGGGAATCAGGTATGAGCCGACCTGAGGAATAGAAACAGAACGATGAAATGAAAATCCCCATCCTTGTTTCGGAGGGCAATTTTTATCAAATTTAGACTTTGGATACTTGGAATTATTCTGGTGTATAAATGTAAATCAAAGTTACAAAATATTTCCCAATTTTTTACTCAAAATTCCAAGATTTTCTTATCCCTCTGCTTGTCTTCTTTTCTAAGCCAAATTTCAGCTGATAATAATAGATATTATTGGATAAAATTTAGTATTCACCAATTGAAATGATTATTTTTTCAATAAAAGTCGTCTCCTGCAAACATGGGTGCTATTAACCGTTGTTCCCTGGCAGTAATAATCACATTAGTTTCATGGATAGCGCATTCATTTTGGTCTCGGTGAAAACAATGTCCCTACCGGACTTAACATACGTTCTTCTTCGTCATCGTACCATGAAGTTGACGGAACGTGACTTATAGACCACACAAAATCATCCGCCTCGTGCTCTTTTTCAAGTCGAAACGTAAATCATTCGCAGCAGTAAAGGTTAGAGAGCCCAAATATAAAACCGCGCTGATGAAATGAGGGTTGCGTCTTAGCGCAATAAACTCGCCATTTTACGAACATCCGCTTGCGGAATTTCAAGCGTTACGACCGCCAATGTTTGCGCCAAAAACCTGAATTGTAGCCACAAGTTTCGACCTCGATGCCTCCTCTTCAACCGCAGAGGGTCCATCTAACAACATCATCTGACATTGTATGACGCGCTTACAATGAGGTTAGACACAACTGGCGTCACATCCTCTTCACCAACAACAACGAATGTAGTACCCGGGACGATTTTTCACAAACCCGACTGCGGGCGTGACAGATCTCGTTGGTGCACAACTGCTAAGGAACTTCATTAATGTTTTATCTCATACCTTTCTTCTGTTATGAAATTTACTATAATTAATCGTAAATATAATTGCTACACAATTCAAAGTTTTGTTTCAAGCATTGCTCAATCTACATCTTCGTTTAATCAGGGAATTCTCTACCGTTTGAGGTGAAGAAACATACGAGTATTTAATCTATAGAAGATTTTCTCTGCTGGAGTTCCACATGAAAGCCCATGTATGCCATATAACTGTGTCATATTGTTTTATAACATAGGAATTCAAAGAAACCTTGAGTTTGACCACAGAGAACCTTATGTTTAGCCACAGAAGTAGTTTTTAGTAACGAGCAGTAAAATTGATATCTACAAGCGTGACTTCCTGGAACTCAACACAACTATTGAAAAAAAGAATCCTTCGTAATTTTTACAGCAGAATTTTATTGACTTGCTTCATCAACAAGTTGACATCTTCAGGCACCTGAATACTGACCGATAGTTAATAGAAAATTTGCTGTGGAAATTACGAAATATTCTTCCTTATAACTGTTGTGATTCTCTGCGGAAAGATCAACTAGAAGAAACTATCAGTTTTAGCGATTAATTTCTCTCTAAGAAATGAGGAAAATCTACGGCTGAAATTGCTCACTAAACATTACGCAATCTACAGGATTATCCCGAAGAATATTTTCCACTGACTTAAGAAACTAATGTTCATACAACCAAAGGAAACAGTTGCGAGCTGCATTAATTTATATCACCATGAATGAATTTCTACCTGAAACACATTCTTTTTTCCGAATACCGCATATAATTTTAATTGAATCACGTATGGTGCAAATACTTACAATTTCAAATGATAATACAATGTGAGATGAATTCCAAGAAATCACGAAAAACAGAACTTGATGAAACGAGGTTGTAAGCCTCCTAAAGAAAGGTTTTCTGTTTTGTACAAGAGCGACCATGCCTATATAAGATATCTAAGATTGCTCACCACTTTCATAGGGAAGCTTTGTTTCGAAAACTGAGCTATTTTCAGAGGGCGACGAGAGAAAAGGAAAAAAGACGCGTTTAACGAAAGAACTTTGACTTCCTGAAATTATAACCTAAGGACAATAGGCGATTTCTCACCCGAAGGAAAAGTTGAAAAGACACCTTGTGAATCTCTCCTGATTACCCAATCGGACAAATGACTCAGCCTCACACCACCGACCTCTCGGAGAAAGGAATCTAAATGGAGCGGATATCTTCTAAACGCAGTTCATGATCTTATCTTTGGACCTCGAATTACAACATAGGCGAACTGTTTTCTTGAATCTCCTAGGGAGCGTTTTTGGCACGCGACTACTTAAGCGCTACCCGCAGGGAAATCGTATGAATAAATACTTGTTGACTTAGCTTCGGCGTGTTGGCACCGACTTGCGCCCGAGGGGTTCAGAAACACAAATTTCTGAGTTTACGCCTCATTCGTCGGATTTTGGCGAGGGCAGAGTGCTACGGATAGAGGGAAAAAAAGCATAAGGAAGAGGTGAAGGGCTAGAGAGGAAAATGGTGACGAAGGATGAGAGAGAGATCCTAGAATGAGAGAGAAACAAAGAGGCGCTTCAATCGCATACTGAACTGTTTCTCCAAGGCTACACATGATGGGCGATTTTTCATAACTGAATGGATGAATCCACCCCAAAAATTCGAACAGATTTATCCATATTCTTTTTACTTTATTATAACAAGTTATTTTAAAACGCGGGTAATTACTAATTTATAATCAGTTATCATTCGCAATAATGCGCTCTCGACCGAGATAAATTGGTACTAATAACAACTAAAATTTAATAATGAAAACAATGCTAAATGTATGAGGTATGATTGATTTAATAATTTGTTTATGAAATACCTTGCAAATTAACGAGGTATTCTTTCTCGATCGTTTCAAAATGAGGATTTAATATTAATAATAATCGCTTAATCGCATTAATTACCTACTGACATTTGTAATTCGGAATATAATATGGGATTGAGAAGTCTATAATATAATTAAAATGCTTATAATTATAGATTGCCCACTATAAAATATTAGCAGTTCTAATATTGCTGATTATGTGATATTGTTACTATCAATTGACGCATCAGTGAAATGTTTCTTAGAAATATAGAGGCATTTCACTTGTCGTGGTGGAAATTTATTCCCGATAAAATTTCTCCTAAAATGTAAGTACGGAGAGATAAGATTTTAAACTTTCTTTCGATAAAAACGTCGCGTTACATTCTGCGAAATAAAAACCTCGTAAATACTTTACCCGAGTTTAAATGCTGATAAAATTATGACAGGAATTCTGACGATTTTTTTTACTTGGAGGTCAAATTGGTGGGCCACTCTATTCCAAACAGTTGAAATATTTCGGTAGCACTCGAAAAGTAATACTTAAAAATACATATGAAAATAGGTTAATACGAAGTGAAGGATACTAACCAATGCATTTGGCGTCCGCCAAATTTCGTGTTAACAGTATTCCTTGCAAGCGTATCCAGCTTCTTTGAGTTCCAAAGATCAGAGTATGTATTGCCATTGAAAAACACCTTAGGTTTACATAAATTAAATAAATACTTTCAACCAGTTTAACTCATTTAAAGATTTAGTCATGTAAACGCAGCTGTTAGTAATCTATTGTAACACTTGTAGAATGAAATGTAGAGGCGATCGAAAATATAGGACAAACACTTTTATTTTGAGTGAATTTCGGTCATAAATACCGTTTGGCATTATATGAAGAAACTTGTGAGGATATTTTGCCACCGAACCATATAATTTTTCGCGTCAAACGTCGTCCGTGTTAACCGTCGTTTGTGTTAACCGTTAAAAGAATTATTATACGTTTCTAGTTATAGAAATCATTTCGTGTTACCCGGTCTCCACTGTTTTCTACAAATGTAGATGTTTAATTAAATAATTCATTGAACTACTGTGCATCTGAAGAAAAAAGGTCCTCAAAGGTTAAGGTATAGCAAAATTTAATTACTCCAGCTTCCAACATAGTACTTCCAGCTTTGATCACCTTTAACCAGTTCGCCCACCAAATACACACTTCCATCGAAGTGAAGGACAGGTGTTTAAAT
Organism: Ladona fulva; assembly: GCA_000376725.2. Taxonomy (NCBI): domain Eukaryota; kingdom Metazoa; phylum Arthropoda; class Insecta; order Odonata; family Libellulidae; genus Ladona; species Ladona fulva. Next base: position 387,596 of record KZ308207.1, on the reverse strand, counting down.
CTCACATAATAATTCATGCATTGTGTTATGCTTTCATGTTTGTTATACTACTCAGTGGTGAATTTTTAGGTTTTGTACTTCCTCGGGAAAGAAGGAGTCGTACCCATAATTTATCGAAATGTAAACGTTGGTAAACGAAATCTCCTATCAATGGAAGTCTTCCCAAAACCTGGAAAAGGAAATCGACAAAGTTCCGACTTATGTACATCTACTTCTACATCCATAAGGTACGATCTGCAAGCCGCCTATCGGTTTTTGGCGACTGACCAAACGATCAACCGAATTATTTTTTTAAATTACCACCTCAAAGTTTCGTGCAGACACTGAGTTTTTATCTAAGGTTGTCTTTGGTCCATTTGTTTTACTACGCACCGTCGCATTGATCAATGTAGAAACGCTACACCATTAAGTCATCCATAAACATAAATTCTCTGAATCTGTAAAGAAGTAGCAAAGGATCTCCTAATATTATTTTCTTAAAAGATAACGTAACTGCGTCAGAAAGCGTTATCTTAACACCTCTCCGCGCTACCTGCAGATCAATAAACCTACAAAAAGGCTTTAATATAAGGAATAATTTATTTCTATAAGAATCTTCCATTCCATTACCTAATCGATATCCATGCTTACGATGAAATTTCGGGCATCAAAATGGCAAAGACTCATTCCCCTATTAAATCACGACGATTTGCCCACTCTTTAGGTTAAATGCATAGGATTAAGTCCATCAAAGACGAGGAAATATCGTTACCCTGCAACTTGGCTTAACGAGCAGTAACTCAAGGAAGTTTAAGTACGGAGCATTAGGAGCAAAATCTTAAACGAATTGCAGCCATAGAGTCGCTCGTAAAGATAACTGAGAAGAGTCCGACCGATTTCCGGACTTTCAAATAATTTCAAGATCGGTCAAGTTAACGATCCAATCCGAAAAAAGCTGACTCTTAAACGTCACAACAACTTCAGATAGCGGAGCAGATGCGTAAGTTAATGTCGGTGAAGCAGGAGTATGATTTAAATATGGGCCAAACATGAAAATGATGGTTACAGCGGAGGTAGCCAATCGATCTACCCTCGAAATCTACATAGTTACTTTGATAAATTTATAACTTCAATTTCTTTTCTTACTTCTCCTAAACGTACATTTAATGACTGAATCAATAAATGTCTGCTTCATATGCGTATTGAGCTAAATAGTGCTCTCGGATGGCCAAGTGGGTACGCGTTCGCCTTTAATGAATAACTCTGCATATAATATGCAGAGAATATGTGAGATGAGGATTGAGGTAGCTAACCTCAATGGACTAGAAAGGAATGAGTAGAAAAGCTCCCCTTCAATTACCGAAAATGACCCTATATTGAGACAAAATATTTATATTCGGTAATTCATTGCGTAAAATTTTATTTCTGTAAACGTTTAATCACTACAAAAATATACTTTTTCCGGAAGAAAAGTACAGTTTGACATTTCTTCTTGTTGTGAATAATGTAAATAGGTGATGTTTCATAATTTTAAAATATTACACTAATGATTTAATGAATTCTTATCGTCATAGCCTACATTTATTATTGTAGTAATTTGTTTTACCATCTTCAACCGCTTGATCTGTGATGTTTTTAATAATGTAAGCTGATCAGAAAAACCGTGAAATACTTGGCTTTAAGTAATTTAAGCTTATCATACACGTAAATGATTTAACTGTCATCCGATTTGAGGCTGGATGTGTTAACTCATTAAGAGTTAATTTAATAATAATTATTATTTAATATCTCAATATTAATGACAACTTTGATTTTTATCTACATCTATAGATGATTATTGAGAACAATTCACTCAAGAATCCATCGATATTTCCACCTAATTGATATTAAAGTGTATAAACAGAGTAGTAATGAGTCACGATGAAGTTATGCACATTTGATGCCCTCCAGCTTAAAAAATTGCTAATCCTTTGCATTTAATTTTATGCGTTACTTAGAAGTCATATTAGAAAACCCCTGGGTAAAAGAATAATTACTTATTTACAATTTTCATAGCTTTATGGTCATATATATATATATATATTGTAAAGAAATTTAGTTCTTTACGTAAATAGTTAATAGTATCGGGCCCCACGTTGGGCGCCAATTGTAAAGTAATTTAATTCTTTACGTAAATGGTTAATAGTATCGGGCCCCACGTTGGGTGCCAAATGTAGGGATTTTCTCTCACAATTAGTACAATTCCACTTAACAAGTCCTTAATAGGAATTTTATTGCGANATATATATATATATATATATATTCGTTCCAAGAAAGTGACGCTGGCTTTTAATGAGCTAATCGTTTCCTAGATACTACAACCTCGGTCATTGTCGTATAAGTGACAAATGTTATCACGCATGCTTGGTTACCGTATAGTTGAACATTTGAAGTAACTGAAACCATGTAGAAATCTTCGGGTATTCCATTTTCCAGTCGTTATTGAGCTCACGACCCTATGCGATGGACGGATCAATCGTCATATACCTGTTGGCCGAGGTTGGTTCACTGGAAGTGATCGGTAGGGAAGTAAACAAATGCATGGAAAATGTAGGATTATGATGGCTCTTCATGGCCGCGCAGTCTGTCAAGTATCTCGAACCCGTACTTTAATTTTATTAGCTCTCTTTACGTCTTCAGCGGGTTTCCTGCGGTAGCCTTCGCCAGAAGCTTCGGCAACCTTGACTGTAGAGCAGAATGCGGATTCCATGACTAACAGGCAGTAGTAGGAAAGCACAGCGAATGGAACGGAAAACAGGAAGGTGGGCGTATGGAACAGATTTAGAATAAGGGACGGAAGGGAGGAAAATATGTGTAAGGGCGAATAGACATGTAATGATCCGGAAAGAGGAGCAGAGAGAGAGCAGGGAATATTCGAAGAGACGTCGGAAAGTATGCGTTTAGAATTAACACTGCCAAGCAGCAGCCTTCCAAGGGACTTTGGGCAAAGATTCAATCGAATTGCCGAATTAAAACAACTGCAGAGTGTACACGTGGTATTCATCCACCAATGGACATCTGCTCATCTCACTGATGGCCCTCGGTATCGATCAGTTCAAATCAGGAACCTTTCATCTCACGTAACGCAATACAAAAGAATTCTCATTTAATGCGGAAGTAAAAGCATAATAAATAATTAAAAGTATAGTAAATAACTTTCTCTTTGAAACATTCTTTAAATTTGGGCGTTGAGCTAGATGATAGCTTGAAATTCGAAGAAAATGTTTGATTGCTGCCTCCGCTAATACATCAAAATGTGCGATTAGTCAAGGCTAAAGGGAAAATAGATCTGAATAGGCAATGAAGATACCTGGAAAATGACACTAAGTATTCCCATGCAGTTATGATATAACCGCACTAAAGTGTCAGGAAATCCTAATTTTGGTTTTAAACCAATAAAAACAGTAACACTACCAGCGGGCAAGAAGTTATTACAGCGTAGTTACTTAACTTAATTCATTTGGTTGGATTCCATCTTTTAAAACATTCACTTAGAAAAGAGGAAGAAAGCATATGAGCGTCATCATGATAATGATATAATGAAGGGTTTAACTATTTAGAGCGCTATAGATCAAAAACAGTGCCTATACTAAATTTCCCATAAGATGTATACTCAAACGAATATGTGAGACCAATTCCAGTCATTCACAGTTTGTTGGAAGAACGAACTGCATCAAATAAAATGTTTGCATTATAACTTCCGGTATAAAATAAGTAAATATCCGGCATGCTTCTAGAGTCAACGAATTTAACGAATAATTCTTAAGAAGAACTAAAAAATACTTTACTACCTTTTTTACTAACATTTCTACTACCATTTTATTACTACGATCCAAAAATTTAATTTGGGAACTCTCCTGAGTGGTACTTGCATAAGAAGAATATTTCGCCAACAGAAACATGAGCAACTTCCCACCATAAAAATGAAATGTTGCTGTTAATTTCATAAAAACGAATTTTAAATATGAAATTGGTGCTTAGTTCATACTTCACTAAAACGCACATTTTCATTAGATAATGATACATTTTTAAATGGCCCATTAGCATAACTTCTTATTCATAATTTGCGCTCGAAGTACTTTTATACTACCAAACACGCGAACCCGCAAAATATATGACTCAGATACCGAAAATAATGGGCATCTGAGCCTCGTGGTATGTTTATTCCACCGAGTTTTTAAGTGAAATATTTCCATATTGGAGTGCCAAGCGAAGCCCGCGTGCTAACTTAACCATTCCCTCCGAAACTTTTGCCTGAAATGGAAATTTTAACCAAAAAACTCGCGATTTCTATCATAAGAACCGAGCTGTACGTAAACGGCCCCGGATGGCACCTTTTTTACTTACGTCCAATATCGTAATGCCCTGGAAAACCGTACAAGGAGCTAGTTTCGGGCCAGAAGTAAAAAAAAGCGTCACCCCGCATTAAAAATTAGACATCCTCCCCTCCGTATTCCGGCTATCGTGTCAAGGGCAATAAATCCACTCGGACGGCACGAAACTGCGTTATGACGTCATGAATATACCGGCCATCCGAACGCCGTTATAAAAAAGGACTCCGGCCCTATATACATCAAGGGATATTTCGTTAAATATTTATGCCTTTTAGCGCGAGATGGGGAGAAAAAGGGCCGACGAAAAGGGAAGAAAATATGGAGAAGAAAGGGGAAGTTAGAGAGGAAAAAGTAACCTCCGTATTCCTTTTGTTTCTTCTCATCTCCTTCAGGGCCGAAATTAATTACAAAGAGATTACCACCCATTCGTCCGGCTCAAAACTCAGTCAACTCTCCCTTTTTCTTTCGGGAGAAAATGAAAGTCAAGAAAGTTGGGAACGAACCCTCGGAAAGAAGGAAAAATATCTCCATTTTTCCCCCGGAATGGGATAATGATAAATTCATATTAGTCCGAAATGACCCCTCGCCCACTTCCACTCTCCCGCGTTAATTGAATTCGAAGACGCGGAAAAGAAAACAGGCAGCGCCCCTAAGAGTTTTTCTCTGTTAAGACGCCTCAATCACTTTCCATCTCTCGGCCCCTGATTCCCTGCACCCCGAAGATGCCTCTTCACCTGTCTTAATCCCCTGTTGCCCCCCGTGATAGAGTACGGGGAAGAGGGGTCTTTATATAAGGATGCCTTCTTAATTCCCCGGTTCCTAACCACGTTCGGGACTCCGCCTATCACCGAATGGTTCTTCCACTATATTTTTACCTCTGGTTCTTCGTCTCGAGAGCCCTTACTTACTGCTGCGACGCTTTAGATCCGTGACTAAGTTGCCTCAGAGTCTTTTACCGTTTTATTTCTTGTTCGGTTGCACTTTATCTTAGAGATATCATTGAGAAATTGCACGATAGGAGATTTTTATAACGGCCGTCTCTTTTTCGTAGCGAATTGAAGAATGTGTAAGTCAGCAGGCTAAATTTGTTAGAGATTGACCAAAAAGAGGTATTGTGGTCAGCAATACGCTATTAGCACATACATAAATAAATAAATCGATTTCTAATCCACATATATAGATAAAAACATCGATTTCTAATTCTTACGGGAAACCCAGAGATTTCCTAGGGGAATAGGGTGGTCCCTTTTTGTTAATGGAAAAAAATGAGATCGTAATTACTACTCAACACATTATTATACCATACATAGTATAAAATATAGTAGAAATTACGGACGAGATTGGGACTATGAAGTCTCTTCTTACATCTAACCCATTTCGTTTTAGTATATATAAAAATATATTATAAAAGAAAAGAGAA
>KZ308207.1:357362-381233 GCA_000376725.2 Ladona fulva | reverse complement strand
TCACGGAATATTATGAAGAACGTGATCCGGGAACGATAAAAAGAGTAATGCTCACTGATTTATCGCAGAAATTCTTCAAAATGCGTATCGCCTTTCGCTGCACCTTTTCCAATTCCCGAATACAACTCTAATCGGCAGAGTACACGCGCAGATTTGCACTTGAATCCTTCATTCGTTGAGTACAAGTAGTCCCTCTTTTATGAAATATACCTTCCGTCCTCCTCCACTCTTCTGATCGTCACTTCCGTAGATTCCCCGTTTCCTAACCTTCTTTCCGTATTTCCCCCCAGTCATCCTCCCTCGGGATCCTCACCACCCAGAATTCCTTCATTCTCCGCCCGGCCTTCTTCCCACTCTCCCTTCACTCCTGTATTCCATTCTCGCCCCCTTCTTATCCTTTCTCTGCAACAACTTTCCCCGCCCGTATGAATAACTGCGCGTCTATCTTCCGCAAATGGAGTAAGCGACGAGCAATGGAGTGGACGAAAGGGTCCCGATGAGACGCGCCCCCCTCACTCCGTTCCCTTCTCAGGGGACGCGGGAACGCGCGATGAGGAACGCGCCTGGTTGTAAGGGAAGCAGGAAAGTGTATGATATTGGGATGGGAACGAGGGAAGAAAATTGAACGAGGGAAAGAATGGGGAAACGAAGAGTAGAAAGTTTCGAGACGCGGACAAGGGATACAGTCGACCAAAACAGCGGAGATTAGGAAGAAATGGAATCTAGAAAAAGAGTCTTTTGTCTTCAGTCTTCCTCGTGGCTGTTATATTGAGAAATACACTGAGGAATGAAAGGTGATGAATTATGTCATTTGTTTTGGTTCACTCATTTTGAAGGCTATGAAAAATCCTATTCGTATACTGAAGGTTTTATGTGGATGTTTTTAACTGAAGAACTCTTCCAAACTGAAAAATGTAAAGTAAAACCACCTTGCGATGTAGGTCTCATTCTCTCTCCGAAATCTTCAGCAAAGAGGATGAAGTTTAAACTGGCAGAATACGTTTCAGAAATAAGGGGAGACTATAATAACACGTTAATAAGGAAGTTGATCTAGTGGGGTCACATATTTGGACATAAACGAATAAGAAGAACACATACTCAGGATGTAGCGAATACATCAGAATGAAAAAATCCTCTATCTATAATTTGACTGTTAGAATGGTCGACATTTTCAAAATTCTTTAACAACTTGTACTCTTTTGTATATTAACTTACTCTACGCGTTACTACTCGCTCCTTGAACATATTTATGTAATTTTGCACCCATTTCTGAAAGGAAAAAATCACCGGCATTGAAAAGTTAAGCCAGTTAGTTCAAGTAGTGCAAACCTCTCGTAATGTATAGGATTACTTACGATGAATTCCTTTGACTCTTGGAATATTTTGAAAGACATGGGTAGCAATGATACCCATGTCATACGGTACGGTACCGTATGATACCCAGTGTCTTTACGTTGGCCGTTTGAATACTGCTGTATCGAGATCTATAAATTTGTAGCACAAACTCAAGATATAACAGAATCTGTGTGTAGATATTCTTATGAATTGACAACTAATGATAGAGAAATATGGGTAAACTATTCTATTCAATTCCTTATAACGAGATGATGGTGTTTTTTCTACTAATAAGCACTGTGATTATAAATTACAATGCTGAATGATTGCACCCAATCAAAAGATAGGAATACAAATAATTACGATAAAAGCATTTCAGCTTTTTAATGACGTAAATCACGAGATATTATTTAGAATGAAAATTGAAATGAAATAATCTAAAAATCACTTTCAGGGATGAGAAATAAATTTACATTATAGCATAGTTAAAAGTGCTTCGACAGCTAAGGTCATTTTGCAGGTAGGCCCCCATCGGGGATCGAACCCGGGACCTTTATTGAAGCTGAAAGCGTTGCCCACTAGGCTAACCGGGAGCCCATAAACATCGTTGGTGATGAAGACTCAAATATTCTGTTTGACTTAAGTTATATACAGAGTTACATCTCCAGTAAATAACAGAACACAGTGGAAGTGTGATACCCAGATGTTGCTCAAACAATAGCATAACTTCCCATAACTAAGACGTTAGATTGTATTCTATTGCAAATACGGACTAAGTAATCCGATATCTTCCTCCATTCAGATGGAGTTTTAGCAAAGCTAACACGGAAATAGATATAAATTCCTTTGGTTCTAAGCTGAATAAGTTTGGTGCGTGAAGAATTTAATGAAGCACTGTAACGAATCAACATTTCGCAGTCGAGTTTCACCAACCTAAGAGTAAAAGCAAGATTGATCATAATAAAAACGAGTGTTGGCAGTTAAAAAAAAAGACAAAATATTTGGTTAAAGTTAAAAGAAAAACTCGATAATTGAGCATTTCAGTTAATTATTCGAATGAATAAACAAATTCATATACCTCAAGAAGTAAAACTGTAAGAAAAATACAAGGAAGGGAAATAAGATTTTTGAGAAAAGACGAATCTGTGTGCGAAAGAAAAACAGAATTGAGTGAATAGGAGAGTTCAACTATCTTGAAGAAAGTTGAGAACGTCGTCGAGAGTTTTGAGGAGTTAATTTTTTTGCGAAACACATAGATTGATGACTTTGAAATAGAATGAGGGAAAGGAAATTTTTTCAGAAAAATGGGAAAAGGCTCAGAGTAAAAAAAAAGCGTTCGTCTTCTTCAAAACTTACTTTCTCTTCTCCAACTCATGTCTATTATAAAAATATTTTCGCAATGGTTTCAACGTCAGAGGTTAAGATTCGGTTTAAAAGGAAACCCTGCCTTTGAATTGGACGAACTGCCCAATCAATCAAGAGATACGTGCAAATATAATTTGAAAAACACATTTGATTATTAACTTATTTTTAAGTCAGTATATAAATAATATTATTATACAATTCTCCCAAAACATTTTCTATATTAGCCTAGTTAAATTTTTTTTTTTAACTTTGGAAAGCAAGTTTACGTAGACAAATATATGATTTATTTTATAGTATATCGAAAGGGCTACGATAATTGTAAAACAATTTGCTAAGCACAAAAGTAGCATAACCGGAAGTTTCATCCCTTCGTTTACGAAAAGGCATATTTATAGCAAAATAATCTTTTTACGGACCTTCATTTCCTTGGGATATTTGCGACCGAAATGACGTTATTCTGAAATTTTCATACATTCAATTTCTACAGAATCAATGAGAGTTGCTATCCATTCGAGAAGAGTAACTGCTGTTTCACGCACGCAGCTAAAAATACCTTTTCATGCGGCTGAGCCTGCTTGATTTACAAGTACATGCCAATGGTTTTAAACCACACCCTTCCATCGTAAATGCATTCACCCCGCTGACCCAGAAATCACGTGTTTTGAAAATGTAAACAAGGTAAAAGAAGTCCGCTATGTTATTGCGTAACAGATTTAGAAGGAACTACACCAAAGTTGTTATTTCTCTTCCGCTGATCACAATCTAGATGTTGATTGACAGCGACAGGGATGGTAAACCCGATAAATCCAGTAGCAAAATCTTACCAAACTTTACCTGCTGAATGTGCTGTGATTTAGCAACTGTAATATTTGACTATGTTAGAGGATCTTGTCTCATCATAAGGCAGCCGTTTGAATGCGCGTTATCTATTTTGAAAGCATTCGACAACAAAAAATGTACTTATAAAAAGTACATTTATCTCGACACATACTGGAAAGGATTCTCACTCCATGAGTTCATGAAGCAGAACGTATATTTTCCTTAACCGCGTGGAGAAACATTGTAGTTCAATTTTCACTGGACATTAAATGGGACGACGCTTAATTTAAAAGACTTAGTTAACGAATAAGAGAAGAGATGCGCGTAGATTTATTATATCTTGATTACATTCTATTTTTGATTGATTAGCCAGCTCGACCTGCATTGACTCAGTGCAAAAAACTGAAAGGGTACAGCAGATAGCAGGGTACAGTTGCTGATGAGGACCGAATCTAGCAGAGATTACAAATACTGAAACTAGAATAATGCACTACAATATCTGAAGTGAGATTTCCTTTCTTAGTTCCTTTCCATTTTTATTCTACTTTCATAACTTTTCTACGAGCAAATCCTGAAGAATTACAAATTTAATTTGCATTTTGGTACAACGTGGAGAAAGTGTAATACACACAATATTTACCCCTACTAAATTACTATGAAAATTGTTATAAATTGTCATTGTGCTGTTTTTATATGGTAGTTTTCTTCTAGTAGCAGTAGCACTGTCTTAGAAGGATACCAAGTGAGAAAAGACATGGCAAACTACCTAACTAGTTAGTTTTTTTTAACTTAAATTGAAAGGTTCGAGTTGAAAACCAATCTTCGGGCAGAGAAGAGTAAAAAATCCATAGCCTGAAGTTACAAAACCCACCGCAGTGTAATATTACAACCTCAGCAGCCGCATCTCCCACTAGCACGCCCATACTCAAAAGCATCCTCAGACAGAGGGCAAAACACCTCCAAAATCGACAATTAATTCCAAAACTGCAAATTTCCCCTTCAACTCTCCCGTCGACCAAAATCCTCCTCGTTTACTCCATCGCCTGCCCCCAAAATCCTTTGCATCCATCGGATCGACCCTCCTCCCTCTCACACCCCCTACGTTGGGACCACCGCACCACGGGCGAAAATATTTAAGGGCCCGATTATCGATTGACTCTTTGCGGGTTGAAAAAAACGCGTGAGGGATCGCGAGCGGCGTGGAAACGTAGCCAAGTATTCATCGAACTTTGGGAGGGGAGTTTTTCGAGCACGTGGTGGTCAAATGGGGCCCTTCCACCTCCGCTCCCTCACTCTCCGATTTCTTTCTCCGCCCGACACTTGCGGACAATTTACGGGAGACACCCAGAGCATCGACCGCGCGACAACGTGCGAACGCTGCTGCCGAATTAGCATAAGGGAAAGAGGGGAGAAAGGCGCGAAAGGGGGGCGCCACTCTTGCGGAAGCCTCGTATATCGCGTGGGAGAGGAATTGTGGGAAGGCGAAATTGAATAGGGGAAAGACGGAGAGGAGGATGATGGGAATTGAAAGAAATGGGGGGATGGAGAATGCGAAAAGGAATGCGCGTTCGAGGGAAGGGAATGCATTGGAGGAAAAATGTATGCAGGGAAGGAAAATGGGTGTGATAAAGTCTTGTTAAAAAAGGGACTTGTGAAAGGAGAAAGAATCGCGTCGTAAGGAAATTGATTCATAAAACCTCATCATGGCCAGTGCCTCGAAAAGAAAGGAAATAATGAGCGTTATGGCAGGCGAAATACACTGATATAGTGGTAAACTACGTACGACTACGAAATTTCGAAAGGTTAACGACGTTTATAAAAAATAAAACTATTTTAATCGGTAAATAGCATATTTGCACTGGCGTGCACTTGAGTACCACTACTCCAAACACCAAATCGGCTAATACAATCAGAATTATCAGCATTGGAAGATTAAAAAAATTTTAAATATAGTTTCTGGCTGAGTTAGGGAATAAACGGAAAATTAAGTAAAAACATGGAAAACTAATTATTTAATTATATTTTACAACAGCATGGAGCAAAATTACTGTAGATCGGATAATTTACTCTCTACTGTCCATTAAAAGTTTGTTCTTTTTGTTACCAAACCATTTCTTTTTTTTATTTCTTTGTATGGGACGGTCATTCATGAATGAATCAATATATCTTATTTTTTTTTTTCCATATATTTTTTTTTTTGTTTGCGTTGGTTTGTTTCTACGTAACAGTTCATCGTCAGGTTTAGGAATGCAAAAGAAGAAGTGAGGCATACATTTTTTTAAGTGCATAATGGAAAACAATACTGTGTCTATATACGAAATAAAGTGGTTTGAGTTGATATTTACTGTAATAATGCAATTTTTCGAATAATCCGTAAATTTCGCAATCCGAACAGTCCCATGTTCAGTTCAGTGTGAGAAATGGAGTTAACGCGTTCAACTTCTGCGAAAGCGATTCCGGGTTCGAGTCCCGGTGAAGGCGCACGTGCAAAATGACCTTAGCTGTCAAAGCACTTTTAAATTAATGCTACTTAACGAGCAGTCCCAATTAGTTCTGATTAACGGTGCTTTAGTTCACCTTGATGCGGAATATGAAAAGAATAGTAAATCTTTTCTTCCTGAATTTTTAGAGGGAAAGATTATATTTGGAATTTACGGCTTGCGATGGAATCACAGAAAGATCCCTTATAAGGTACAAAGAGAATGATGTATCAAACGGAGACCAAATTACATACTCTAATGTAATGAAATTAGATATAAAAACTATCTTTACTAAACATAACTACGACACATGACAAAGAAGATTAGATAACGTGGATACGACCTACTGTTATAATAAATCAAAAATCTTTCACCAAAACAATTTTAACAATAAAGTACCTCTTTCAAATTAGAAGAATATTTAACTCATAAGATAAACATTACATAAATTAAAACCATACGAGTTGGTGAGAAAATAACGGAAAAAATATGATAATAACGTTTCATTTATTTATAATCAAGAAAGTTTCCAAAAAGTAATCAAAGGAATAAGTTAAACTTCTTAACACAAAAATGAAATCCATGTAAGCTTATGATATTCTTCACTGTTAAGTTCCAAGAAAAATAACTAAAAACTTTCTTGCAGAAAATAAAAGAGAAAATAGTGCCAATATTTTCGAACTCTACAACTGCACCGACAACTTCAATCTTTTCCAAACAATCACGTCAAAAATGAATCCTTTCATGCCAAAGACACGTGTATTATTAATTATTGTTCAGAATGAAGTGATTGTCAATTTCAGCACTATGAATCAAAACGATGTATTGCGTATATTGTTAACTTACAAACAACAACACAAAGTTTGAAATTCAATATACAGTACATCTTATGAAATCCTAGGAATATGTTGTATACACTATTGCATTATACATGTAGTATTACATTATTACATCTGTACAATATTAGGGTTACATGTTAGGAGAGATTCAATAGCCTAAATCTCGTCCGAATAAAGTCACATTATTATTATTACTTGACACTTCTCAGCACTGAGAAAGATTCACCTATCCCGGATGCACCAAAGGGATTATGCTTTTTAAGTAGCTATTTACTATTCTTCTAACTATGAAGGAAGTATTTATTATTTTGATTTTTGTACTTGAACAATAACTTAACCTTCTTCTCCAATTGTTTCTAGGATTTTATGTAAATGTTTAGGCATTACGTCGGTTGCTGAAATTATTATTGGGACAGTTTTGACAAATTTTAGATTCCAGACTTCTTCTCATAAATTTTGTTGCGGTTGTTGCTATAATTACATTGCATAAATAAATTTAGGCATGTTTGATTTGGATTCTATGCACTTTATACATCACTGAACACCAGGTTGAGTACATGCATTTTTTGGAATTTAAGCTTTGATTTTAATACTATTTCTATATGTAGAGGGAAAGCTTTAAAGTGCAAAGAGGAAAAGGATAGTGTAGGAGTGATTTAAAGGTAGGAAGAAGAATGAGATAGGGAAAGGAGAGAGGAAGAGAGTGAAATAGGTATGGAAGAAGACAGATAGCATCTGTGAGATGTTTGTGTGCGGAGAAAGGGATGGAGGAAAGTGGAAGTTAGCGACGCAGGGGAGATTAGAGAGAGTAATGAGGAGTTTGGGAGTGGTATATGGGTTGGGAAAGTATATGAGGGTAAGGTGATCAACGGGTTCTCTCGAAGAAGATACAAAGTAAGAGGGAGTGAACGGGTATTGGGAGGAGAAAGGAACAGCGCGGAAACTGAAGGAATCTGGAAAATAGAGCGAACGCCCGCGTAGAAAGGGCCTAGGACACGTCTATGTTTAAGAGGAATCGATTTCAGTTAAACCCGGTCTAAGTTTTATCTTTTCTTCTTCCGCGAGATAAAAGTAATGCTCTGAGAGTAAAAAAGGAGAGGAAATTCTGCTCGTTCGACTTTAAGGAAATGTGCCGAGATGAAACTGAATGAAGCTTGATTTGAATACAATATGATGGGAATTGAAAGAAATGGGGGGATGGAGAATGCGAAAAGGAATGCGCGTTCGAGGGAAGGGAATGCATTGGAGGAAAAATGTATGCAGAGAAGGAAAATGGGTGTGATAAAGTCTTGTTAAAAAAGGGACTTGTGAAAGGAGAAAGAATCGCGTCGTAAGGAAATTGATTCATAAAACCTCATCATGGCCAGTGCCTCGAAAAGAAAGGAAATAATGAGCGTTATGGCAGGCGAAATACACTGATATAGTGGTAAACTACGTACGACTACGAAATTTCGAAAGGTTAACGACGTTTATAAAAAATAAAACTATTTTAATCGGTAAATAGCATATTTGCACTGGAGTACCGCTAATCCAAACACCGATTATTGGTTAATACAAGTAGAATTATCGGAATCGGAAGATTAAAAAAAAATTAAATATAGTTTCTGGCTGAGTTAGGGAATAAACGGAAAATTAAGTAAAAACATGGAAAACTAATTATTTAATTATATTTTACAACAGCATGGAGCAAAATTACTGTAGATCGGATAATTTACTCTCTACTGTCCAATAAAAGGTTATACGTTATGTTACAAAACAAAATATTACTGTTATATAATACTATGAAAAGGACAGTCATAAATGAAACAATAAATATAACTTATACTTTTCCACAAATATATTTTTGGCTTTGCAACCGTTGGTTTCGAACTAACAGTTCATCGTCAGGCTTAGGAATGCAAAAGAAGAAGTGAGACATACATTTTTTTAAGTGCAGAATGGAAAACAATACTGTGTCCATATACGAAATAAAGTGATTTGAGTTGATATTTACNTAAGTCAGTTTGTAGAGATCTTGCGGCTTTAGTAAAGCACTTATGAACAGATATTAGTACAGCGTCATCTGCATACAAGTATAATTTACAGCAGTTTATAACAGAAAAAATATCATTGATATATAGAATAAATAGCAATGGGCCTAACACTGAGCCTTGAGGTACTCCACTGCAGATATTGACTCTTTCTCCATGGTGGCCACTCAGCTTCACTATTAGTTTTCTATTTCTTAAGTAGCTTTCAAACCATCATAATACATACATCATACTTAATACACACATAAGAATGTGAAGCACTCGTGATGTAAACCATGGTTGCTTGTATTTTTCAACATATAGTTTACAAATCATAATGAAGAAAGAAATCATAAACCATTAGTGAGGTGCCATGTTAACTATAGCCTTCAAAGTAAAAAAATTAAAATTAATACATTATAGTAAATAACCAACGTATATAAAAATGTACATACATCAGAAAAAAAATAATAAAATAATTAATGCAATGAATGCAAAATATTAATACATTAGTAATTCACTGCAATGCATAGATAAAACCAAAATTCTATATATTACATATATAACTAAAATAACCAGATTTTCATTTCCTTCTTCAAAGTGGATAGTTTTTCTATGGAGTGTATATTGTACGGTAAATTGTTGAGAAGTTTAGGAATAGTTACAATCTATTTTTAACACGTGTTGTAATAATTTGGTACTTAATATCTTGTTCGGCAATAATAATGCGACTTTATTACCGTGAAATTGAGACTATCAAGTCTCTTCTTACGTCTAACCCTTAGTCATATGAAGTTTAAAAGTGACAGCTTTAAAAAAGTTCTAAGAAGAAAACTACTTTGTGGGTTTAAAAACCGAAGTTAGAACTTAGGGAAAATTACACCACGGCAGGGAAACTCACAGGAAAAGGGAGTGTGAAAAACTCTGCGAAACTTACTGATAGTTGACTAAGATCTATGGAAAAGACAGGCTAAATAACATCTGAAAAGTGAAATAATGTCTATATATAGTACTAAGGGACATCAATAAATATTAATCTTGCGGAGAAATACTATATAAAATCAATTAATTATTAAATAGGTATTTTATAACAATGATGCAATGGGTAAACACTCACCAGCTGAAATCACTACGCCGTAGATTGTGGTAGGAATGATTCACCTTCAATTTGAACAACAAATTCTGAGGGAAAAGATGGAACATCATCAGCCTCAAGAAAAAAGAGTGGGTGAACCGTAGAGAATTTAAGTTTACTCCTTATTGCTTTGTATGTGATTTTATCTTACTTCTCATAAAAATAAATCTGTGATGGTAAGGGTCGAAAGAGGAAACAGAAAATGTATGGAGAACAATCAGACTTTTTAAGTCTACGATTTCGGTGTAATATTATATGTAATAAATAGTATGCGAACTAATTCTACCAAGCTACGCTGATACACCAAGGGTTCTTCGAATTTATTTGAATACATTCAGGTGGTTTTTCGTTAGTGATTTCAACCGTAACCTCCGTGTTATCGGGGGTAGCGTGTCTAGTAACACTTCTCCTGGTTTCGAGCACTGAATAGAACATGGCCGTTTATGTTATTTAAGGGTTGATGGGAAGAATGGTTTCGTTCTAAAATTCGCGCGATAAAGACCTGATTGTTGATCCAGCCAAGAAAAAGTTGGCATAAGGGTCCCCCTGTTACCATAGCTTCCACGATTGTTTACTTCTTGGTGGAAGTTCATTTTTTTAACGTTTCGAATTGGCACCAGGAAAAGGTATTCAACAGTAAAAATAACTTCCAAACCCAAGAACCATCATTAGCAATTATCAAAAATCATTTCCACCGTCCACTGACCATATAAAGGGGAAAGGTACAACTATCACCAGCTGTTCAATTACCCAAAGTAGGCAAATATTTACCAATTACCAGGAGACTTAGACATAAGCTTGATTGATATTGATAAACTAAGAGTTACGTAGAGATATATCCTCTTCTTCGTGCGTTACTGAATGCGATAAACATCTCTGAGCCACAATTAACGTATTAAAGTCATGGAAACATATTTAGAATTCCATTCCACGGAGTTAAGTCTGGAGACAACTGAATGATCTTGTACCAAATGTAAATACCTCGAAGGGGTAAACTGCTGAACCTTGTGTCAGAGTGGCAGTTGACGTTTCCATAGCAGCAAAGGGCAGAGACTAGAATCTCGCCAAGGGCACTTTGTTCGTCAGCTGAGGTGATCGTCAGATGTGGATGCACGTCTTGTTACATCTAACCAACGGAGATACCCTCAACTTACAACTGTGACTTAACATTCGTATTTTCTTGAAAAATTGAGAAATAGTATTCTGGGATGAACAGTGTACCTTCTTGTAAACATAAGTTTCGTATTTTATTAAACTCTCGTTAAGAGCCCATTTTCAATTGGAAAGTCAAATATTCCCAGGAAAATTCTAGTTCACTAGCATCTAATTAATAGCTATCGATCACGTTGTATCGTATTCGTATCGATACGGATCGTATAGATAGTTTTGTATTCTGGTATTAGAAAAAGTACAGCGAAAACCGATACGTTTTGTAAAGAACTGTTACGTCAAGTCAGTGAGTGGTACGCAAATGCTTAGGGACGCGGGATGGGAATCTTCAGAAGATAGAAGGTTTAAACGAAGGATAAATCTACTAAATAAATTTAAGGAAAGCACGTTCACAGATGACGTAGCTGACATAATGCGTCCCCCATGTTACATAGGCTGTTCTGCTACCACGATAGAAATCAGAGAAATGGATACTAGAACAAGTCGTTTCGAAATTTCATTTTTTCCGCGAAGCAATCGATAAGAGAAGTAGAATCATGGTGCTTGCACCCCCTGCCACACGCCGAAAGGCGGCTTGCAGGGTACTTATGTAGATGTAGATCATAAAAAAGTTATCATCCCTGTGTGTTGAGGACATCTAGTAAAGTGTGATTAATGGAAGGAAAAGTTGTCTTACAGTGATGAGGGAGGGAAATGATGATGAGGGAACGAAATCATTTCAATGAATTTAAATCAGTGACAAAAATTAATTTTCTATCACCGTTAATTCCTAACTGGTTATTTCACGAGAGAGTTAATAAAGTGGACATGAACGCTAAGTCAAAAATGCCATTCGTTGTCAAGACGACGGCATTTGAAAGTGATGAAGTGATTAATAAAATAAAGTANGTGCGTGCATCCCCTGCCATACGCCGAAAGGTGCTTACATGGTACATATGCAGATGTAGATGAGCATTTCGGATAAGGGATGCTCAATCTGCACTGAAAAGTCCAGTTAATCACGAATGTAGATGATTCTTTAAGAGTGAATACTCGAAGATTCCCCTTCGAAACAGACACATTATACGTAATGCAATCTATAGACACTCGGCTAATCTATCACTTGATATGATTTTGCGCTGGAATCAAACGCCTATAGAGCTTTTACTATAAACTTGCCATTAGTTTAAGTCAGAAGAGAGTGAGAAAATCAAAGTCATCGTATTGGAGGTATCATTTGGAGATTTTGGGTCATTCATGATAAGAATTTTGGGATTCATCATAGCCCTTGGAAATAATCCCAGTAATATCGTACGATCTCCAATAGAATAAGCATAAATAAATTAAAATCTCTTTGAGTGCATTTTGCACTCCAAGATATCATCCATCTATCTTTTCCATGTTTATTTTTTTGTTTATTAATTTAGGAAGTAGTGGAGATAGGAAACGGTGTACGTTTAGCCACACTAATTCAGTATTAGAGGAAAGATCCCAGTCCTTCATCCTCCTCAACTTTCAGATCGGCTTTCTTGAGAAAATTCCCTAAGAAAAACCCGCCTCGCGTTCCTGTAAACTCCGTCAAATTTAAATTTTAAAGGCCGTTCTTCCGCGAGAGTGAGAAAGGCCCTCCGCGAGAGGGCCGTTCTCACGGCCCTCTCGCGGACTTCAACTATATTTCCCATAGGACGTGGAAAGGGTGGATGGAAAGGGATACGTCAGATTGGAAAAAAAGGCCAACTTTGCCCTCTCCCTAACCTTTCATTCTTCCCCGCGGCGAGGGCAATAAAGAAGGAGAGTAGCTTCCCAGTATCTGAATTAGGGTTGAAAAGAGCATGAAATCGGGCCGTGCTCGCGGTGCGGATGCATTATTATTCGCCTCAAGCAGAGTTTTACGACGGAATAAAAAAAATGGCTTAATTTATTGCCACGCTAATTTAGTCTCTTCTCATATGAATATTGTCTATATAACCATTGCCTATGGCTGAAATAATAACAATTAGCAAAAAGATAATCTAAATTTTTAGAATTTTAGAAAGATCACCTTCTTTCAATTAGTTTAGAGAACCACCGTTAACTTTAGGTTTGCAATTTTATATTGTAACGGTAACTTTTGAAATTACACTCTCCGTATTTTATAGTTTATAATTCGATTTTCATTTTTTGCTCTCGTTCTTGATTACCCTAGATTTATTGTATGATATACTGTCCTTACTGTTTTTTCACCCCTCTTCTCTGTGGGTGTTTTCCAGCAACGTGGGTTTTTCCTTTGTCAACCTTCAGTTGCAATGATTTTTCCCCACGCCGCACTCATTCTTTTTGTTACAGTTATATTTTGTACACATTATAATGACATACGAGGTTAGGTGGAAGAGAGGCCCAAATGGGCCTAAATTCGCCAATAAAGGGTCTATCCATCTATCCATATTCCGACTTCGATCAACTGAAGCCCAGTAAACTCAGGAAACAGAGGTTACCTTCTCAGCGATAACTGTAGCAACAGAATAGATAAATTGTATCCGTGCAAATATGCAATGACCTGAGAGACAAGAATTATAAGAATGTGAGCATATTTGCGGATGCCTCGGTAATATTTAGAGAAATATCAAGTGACAAAGATAGCGCTTCACTCTTAAACGATTTACCTCATATACATAAGTGGTGCGAATAATGGCAACTAAATCTGAATGTAAATAAATGCTTTGTAGTAAATTTCTTCGAAAGGAAACAATTGAGTCAGAATCACCCGTACAAAATTAGTGAAACGAATTTAAATGTGGTCGAATCATGGTTGAATATCTTGGAATCATCCTTGCCGATAATTTAAAATGGAGCACACATATTCGAAAAATATGCGGTAAAGCAACTAAAAAGCTCTGTTTCATGAAGTGTATTGTAGGTAGATATGATGAAGAGGTTAGAGAGCGGTGCTCTTTCACTCTAGTTTGTCCCCTTCTGGAATATGTGGCGAATGTATGGGACCCAGCGGATGAAACGAATGCTCGCGAATTCGAGAATGTGCAGCGCAAGGCGATACGATTTGTTAAAAAGTTCTGCAATATAAAGCAAGCGTTACGCTAATGCTCTCAGGTGCAGGTTGGAGTCCTTAAAAGAAAGGAGATTAGAAGCTAGGATGCGATTTCAGAGAAAGTATGTACATTTGCGGAAGACCTAAATGGCATTATGCATTGCATAATGCCATTTAGGTCTTCAATGCAATGCCATTGCAATGGCATTCGGCCGATTCTATAATGAGCGTGAAATAAGAGAAATAGATGCGAGAACAAGTCGTTTTAGGGACTCATTCTTTCCGCGAACGATACGCGACAACAATAAACTAAAGAGGTAACTCGAACACTTGATGTTTACATCCCCTGCCACACGCCGAAAGGCGGCTTGCAGGGTTTTTATGTAGATGTAAATGCAAGAACACCAAAGTAACAAAGTTGAAATGAAACCAGCGTTAAAAGCGGAAAAGAAAGAGAAATCTTGATAGCGGCTCTGATACAAAGAAGGGCAGGAGTATAAACAAGGATGAACGGAGATGGAAAGGAATATAGGATAGAGTGGTAGGCAGAGCCATAGAGAACTCAAGAGAACAATGGTGAAGGGAAGCGCTGTGGAATGTGAGGTCATTTGCGACGGAGTGGCCTTCCATATGCTGTGACACAATGGCACTCGGCAAACCAATATTTTACCTTTCCCTTTCTTCAGCGAATGCTAATTCATCGAGGTATTCGAACGATGGCCCCTACTTCTGCACGAATTTTAAACTCACTGGAGCATTCAAATCGTAATGCGACGAAATGTTAAAATCATGAATCCCTAAATGATGGCCATTATGAAGATATCCTGCTCTTTTTTTCTTCACGCTCTCCGTCATTTATCACTCAGTTTTCACTTTATCAAATGGAGGGCATCACAAAGCACTTTGACGGGCTCTGCGAACATAGCAACTATGGCCATAAGTACCTCTAATCAATACCGTAGAGAGCAATCGTTTAGATATTTCTTGGCGAATCCTCATTTATCACGCTCGAAATTAGGATATTAATGCGGGTCAGTATGCTGCGGGAATAGAGGGCATTAGCTACCGAAAACGCAACTATTCTTTCCAATAAAAATTATTACGCCACGATTATGTTACTTCCTCAATTCTTAGGAATTATGTTACTTCCTCAATCCATATTTAATATAGAGGTTTTAATTTATTATTATTTTTAAATATTTATTTGTCGTTTCACTTGAATTCTTCGAACATAATAGTCCTTCTCTTCCGTATAGCTAAGTGGGTAGCGTCCCGGGTTCGATTCCCTGTGTAAGCCCGTAAATGCAACTGACCTTAGTTGTCAGAGTACTTTCAACAATACTAATATCCAGTAATAACAGCACAACTACGTCTAACTTATATATGCTGTACATTGTTTACGGGACATTTATGAAGGGTTTTCCTCCCATCTTTGGACGAATGCCAGGAAATAATTATAAAAACTAATTCTTATGTTATACTCCCCATCTGCCCAGGGTGCCAAATCGCAACGTACTTACAATCAGATAAATTCAAAGGATTAAAATTAGATATTAACTCGAAACTGTGATACGCTCACTGAAACCGACTGAATATTCTAATTAAGCTTCTAAAGTAGTAGTATTATTGTTAAAAGTGCTTCGACAGCGAAGGTCATTCCGCACGTAGGCCCCCACCGGGAATCGACTTCGGGACCGTTTTCATTAAAGTTGCTCGCGTTGCCCTCTTGGCTATCCGGGAGCCAAAGGAACCTCCAAAATTAAAATACATTTAGCCTTCTCATACATGGGGTCCTGAGGTAACCTCGCCCGCAATCCCCCATAGCTCTGCGAGCATTACTCATGCCTATATATGACTTATTTCAATAATTATATTACTATTAGAAGGTTATCTACTATATGTGGATATATTTATTACTAGAATAATTGGTAATTTCAGATTTTATGTTCTTCTGAGACTTGGAAATGCAATTCTGCAAATAATAATAATTTATTTTTTCGAAATAGCTGTAGTTTTATTTCATGTTCATTCGCCTCAAGCAGAGTTTTACGACGGAATAAAAAAAATGGCTTAATTTATTGCCACGCTAATTTAGTCTCTTCAATCGTGTAATACTTCGTCAAAGTTTGGTCTCCATCGCTGAATCCCCGTCCAAAATACTAAAGGATTTAAGAAACCGGAGATAGCCTTTGATAAGAAAACAGCCCACTGGGTAAAAAGAATTCTACCCATATAAATGTAAAAACCCAACTTCCTAATATTACGCTGGACCTAAATAAAAAACGACACTTCCCTTTGGAGAGCTTAACGCGAGGGCAGGTTTAATAAAATGAGAAACAGAGATGAAACATGATACAAAAGTGCGATTTTATGTGCATATCTGTTAAAAAGAACTTCCTCGACCGTTTAACTCATTCCACCTCTTTTTTCGGCTCACACCTTCGTATTATTTATTCCTCGCATTCATCGAGGATTTCAGGCACCTTAAAGAGCCAAGAAAAGGGGAGAGAACTTTCATCTTCCTTTGCCGGAGAATATGATTCATTTTATCCCGCGTTGGAAACTTATTTACTACCAAAAAGAACGCGAATAAAGTTCGAAGACGTACCGCCCTTTTTTATTCCTCCAACAGCACTTCCTCATCTCGCAGAGACGCGCCCTTGTAGGTAATAATGACCTCGTGCTAAATATATAGCACTTAAGCTACCGGGATGAAAGAGTCTTACCCCCCTTGTATTGAACGTGATGTAAACGGGGAGAACGGTTGAAATCTAGGGGAAAATCCAATGCGCAATTGCCTCCTTTTTCCCATGCTCCTTCCATTGTTCCCATAAGTGAAATCGCTGCCCTTTTGCCTACGAGCGAGGAAAGGTATCGGCGCATTGGTGTGGGATTCTCCCTGGAGGAGAAAGAAGGCCAGTGCTTCACGGGCGATGGAGTAAGGAAGCGAAATGATCTCGCGGAGAGGGCTATAAAGGAAGGAAGCTTTCCATGGGCACGACTTTCCTCCCTTGCCGGATGGCCTTTGAGATTGGATTGGTCGTTCCGCCGGGCAGTTCGGGAATGGGATGAGACTGCACCAGGGAGGGAGGAAGAGGTGACGCGTACAACTGGAAGCCGTATGCGGAGGGAGAGACAGCTCCCAGCGCTTCCGGATCAAAGTCTATAATTAGTGGAGTACACGGAACATGTGACTCTCACGCTTATGACCAGGGGGCGATGTAGAGCGCTCGTGCCTCCATGAACGCGCGGACTATGGGGTCATTTGGAAGATGGAACCCTCCGGAGCTCCCTCATCCGAGAGGACGCGAAAAAATTGATGGGATAAGGAAGTGCCCGAAAGACGGCGAGAGGTGGTTCATCAGAGGACGAATTATCGATGGAATTAACGGTACGTCGACGAGGAAATTCACAGCGAGTGCAATTCGTCGCGGCGGAAATTCGTCCAAACTCGTCGCGCCTTCGCAGGAAATTACGGAATTGGAAATTTGTTGCGCTGTCCGCCAGCGCAAAAAATTTCGCCCTTCTGTGCTTCATTTGTCTTCGATGGATGAATTTTAGGGATGAAGGGGAGGGTAATGGCAGACGTCAGCACTCCGCTTTGAAATACTTTACGAGCTTTTCCGAGTCTGGTTCCAAAACTAGAGTCCTCCGCAGAAATGGTTTACAGGGCCGAGGCTCCCTTAGTACGTGGGATACAGTAAACGGAACGTTTTAAGATTGCTTGGCAACCGACTCGTGGTCTGCCAATCTCACCTATTATCTCCTTATTATCAGGTGTCAGAGTCATAGCAGGAATGAAAATAATGAACGCCATCGGCTGTAACGTTAAAACTTACAAATTAGATTGTTATTTAATTAATTTTATTGTTTTCGTAACAGTAAGCAGAGTGACAACAACCTCATTCGATATTGTTGAAAGGCAAAGCAGGTGCCAACAATTGAGAGGTATAGCAAACCAAGCTATTACCATGTTTCAAGGTGTCAACATGTCTGAAATATGCGTTGATATTTCAGTTGTACAAAACTAGTTTCTATCATTGCGGACATCTTTGGTAGATAAAATTACGTATTGTAAGATAACCACCACGTATAAATTGAGATGAGAGATATTTCGTGGGCCAAATCTAATTTCGAGTTGAAAGTTAAGAATTTAAATATAACTAATTCAAAATAAAGAAAATACATTCAGCTCTTGGTCCGATTTTATATGATCATTCTAAAGACGACAATTAAATGTAGGCTTGCACTCTCTGCTCGCAGCTTTTTAGCAGAAGTAATTTTAAAAGTGCTTCGATAGCTAAGGTCATTTAGTGCGTGAGCCCCCACCGGGAATCGAACCCGGAACCGCTTTCACTAAAGTCAAACGCGTAACTGACGTAGCAATCTGGAGGCTCTTCTTTATTTTTATTATCGTTTTTACGTAAAGTATAAATTAATCCGGTTATGAGTTACTCTCAATTTTCATCAGCTCCGCCATTACGGTACTTTCCAAATTACGGAAAAATCCCAATTTCAAAATTGCTTTGGTATATACAATAATACGCGAAAGTAATCGATCGGAGCAGTAGAGGCATGGTGCGTGCATCCCCTGCCATACGCCGAAAGGTGCTTACATGGTACATATGCAGATGTAGGTGAGCATTTCGGATAAGGGATGCTCAATCTGCACTGAAAAGTCCAGTTAATCACGAATGTAGATGATTCTTTAAGAGTGAATACTCGAAGATTCCCCTTCGAAACAGACACATTATACGTAATGCAATCTATAGACACTCGGCTAATCTATCACTTGATATGATTTTGCGCTGGAATCAAACGCCTATAGAGCTTTTACTAAAAACTTGCCATTAGTTTAAGTCAGAAGAGAGTGAGAAAATCAAAGTCATCGTATTGGAGGTATCATTTGGAGATTTTGGGTCATTCATGAT
This sequence comes from Ladona fulva, assembly GCA_000376725.2. Taxonomy (NCBI): domain Eukaryota; kingdom Metazoa; phylum Arthropoda; class Insecta; order Odonata; family Libellulidae; genus Ladona; species Ladona fulva. Next base: position 362,146 of record KZ308207.1, on the reverse strand, counting down.
AAGAATTTTGGGATTCATCATAGCCCTTGGAAATAATCCCAGTAATATCGTACGATCTCCAATAGAATAAGCATAAATAAATTAAAATCTCTTTGAGTGCATTTTGCACTCCAAGATATCATCCATCTATCTTTTCCATGTTTATTTTTTTGTTTATTAATTTAGGAAGTAGTGGAGATAGGAAACGGTGTACGTTTAGCCACACTAATTCAGTATTAGAGGAAAGATCCCAGTCCTTCATCCTCCTCAACTTTCAGATCGGCTTTCTTGAGAAAATTCCCTAAGAAAAACCCGCCTCGCGTTCCTGTAAACTCCGTCAAATTTAAATTTTAAAGGCCGTTCTTCCGCGAGAGTGAGAAAGGCCCTCCGCGAGAGGGCCGTTCTCACGGCCCTCTCGCGGACTTCAACTATATTTCCCATAGGACGTGGAAAGGGTGGATGGAAAGGGATACGTCAGATTGGAAAAAAAGGCCAACTTTGCCCTCTCCCTAACCTTTCATTCTTCCCCGCGGCGAGGGCAATAAAGAAGGAGAGTAGCTTCCCAGTATCTGAATTAGGGTTGAAAAGAGCATGAAATCGGGCCGTGCTCGCGGTGCGGATGCATTATTCCACCTTCCTGTCACGGTCCCATCTTCCATGGAATCCGTAACCTTTTTCGCACTCAGGTAAGATCTCACGAGGAAAAAAAAAAGAAATAGGGTTGCGAAGCTGGAGATTTCGGCATCAACAAAGGGATAAATTTTTTCTTCGAGGTGGGCCGTTGAAGGAAACATTTCTGGGGATCTTTTCCTCGAATGAAGGTCTCGGAGTTGGTTATTTTATAGCTTTTCTCAAAAGGCGCAAGAGTTCATGCACCTTTAGGTAAAAAGAGATGGAGTAAATAAGAGGGGAAAATAGATGTGTGTGGATATGTAACGAGAATGGGTGGCGGGGATACGAAAATACTCCGCCGGGAGTAAGTGCTTCCCTCTGAGAAAATACGGGATTGAGGATCGTATCTATACATCGATCCTCACACCTTTTGGTCTGCTTTTCCTTCGCTATATATGTCCTTTTATGTACCTTCCTTCCGTGGAAAAATGGTTATTTCTTTACGTAATATCTGTTCTCGGAATTTCTCTTTGTCTTACGATGAAAAAGGGAGATTTATTTTTAAATTTATATCGAGATGGGTGAAATAGAATTGCAATGCATTTTTCTAATCCGTTTTTCCGTAACTTGTTAATATTCTCACATATATAATAATGATAATATCTTCTTCTTCTTTATTAATCGAGCGTATTATAGTCAATATTAACCATTCTTCCAATAATCCCTTTACAAACACATACACATGACAATACCCTGACCAGGATTCGAACCCTGGACTCAGTGTTATAAGGTTATAACTCTAATCACTACGCTACTGAGGGCAACGCAATAAATTATATCTAATTATTATAAAACTATTTAGTCGGCGAAGTTAGGCCCATGTGGGCCTCTCTTAACCCAACCTCTGAATACATACATGGAATGGTTATGGAATCACAGAAATTAGAAGCCATTTAAAAAAAGCACAGCAAAAAAGTAAAGGAAAGGATGGATGCGGAAGAAATAAACGAATCAATAAATGGGGGAGCAATAAATGAGCAGAAGTGTAAAATATTAACATCACTGCAACTTCTGTAGACCTGTATTAGAATACTAGTCGCGTCATTAATTTTCTCTTCCACTTATCCTTGTATGTTAAGTTTGACTCGGCTTTCTAATTAAATAAACCTTGATAATTTCAATTCAAATTTTTGTGGAACCGAAATCTATACCCTGACGACTCTCATGTTATGAGAAAAAATTAATTTTTAAAAAATTATTAAAATTAATNTAAAAAAAATTTTTAATAAAAAAAAACAAAGCACGATTTCTAAGTTTCAAACGTTTTTACTTAATTATAGACAAAGAATATTAATAGAAACGTAAGTTATTTGAATGGAACAATTGCATCTGTTAACATATCAACATAATCAGTTGCTTTGTAGGAAAACCACCGTTAGGTACTAACAATTAGCTGCAGAAACATAATCAGAACTTAGATAGGGTATCGATGTTGATATAAATTGTATTTTTATGTGTAATTTTGTTCAGAGTGATATTAATCCTCCAAGGGATTAAACATCCAGGAAATTAATTTCACTTAAAAACTTGGAAATTTTCCATCATCCGCCGTATTTTGATCTTACATTCTCCTGTTACAGAAAGATAATTTTTCAAATTGAGCATTCCCTTCCGAACAGGAGTTGTAAGAGGAGAGAAATTATTCCCAGAGAATTCGATGTCTCGAGGTTGCAGTACCGCAGTGAATACCTTCGCGTTACATACATTTTCAGTTCGTAAACAAAAATTATCTGAGATAAAAAAGTTTATTACACTCAGAAATAAAAGAGCGAAACCTTTTAAAACTCCGCTGTAAAGACCCTCGAAAGTTATGACTGAAAGAAACCGTCCTTAAGTCTGTTATTCTTTTAAGTGGAATGTAAGTTTTTAATGAGATGATATCTCCTCCTTTATTCCCTAGGAAAAAAAAAGAAAAATTAACAGCGTTTCCAGTTTAGAATTTAAAAACTCTTAAATTAGTTTTTAACCAAATAACACTTTCTCTGAAATTAAACCAAATTATGTCTCTGAACATTCACCTGGGAAAACTGAAGAAAATGCTATATATTTTTAATATCGACGATACAAAATGTGGACGGTTTTAGAAACAAAAAGCTTAAAAACTGTGTGATTGTAGCCTTACTTTCAAATAATACCTCTGAAATTAAACCGAGTTATGCCTCTGAAAATTCACCTCGGAAAAATTGAAGAAATAATCGTAGAATTAAAAAAAATAACTGTGATACACAAGTTGAAACACAAAGAAAAATTAGACACACAAGGCTTAAATGCAGAGTGATTGTAGCCCAACTTGCATATAATATCTCTGAAAATAAGCCAAGTTATGCATCTGAAAATTCACCTAGGGAAACTAAAGATAATGCTCCATATTTTTAATATCTATGATAAAAAACAAGCACGGATTTAGAAACACAAAATTTCGATAATGTTTAGTTGTAGCCTTACTGGTAAATAATATTACCGAAGTTAAAGAAAATTATGCCCCCAATATTCGCTTAAAAAACTCAAGATAATGCTATTATTTTACGAGTGAGTATCTATGACGCAAAATGTTGGCGGTTTTAGAAACAAAAAGCTTAAATACTGCGTGATTGTAGCCTGACTTGCAAATAATATCCGCGAAATCAAAACTAATTATGCCTCCGAAACTTTGCCAACGAAAATTCAGGAAAATGACAATTTCTAAACATTTTTGATACAAAAGACGAAGGAATTTAGATACAGAAAGCATTACCGACGACTTGATTAGTCCCCATTTCTCGAAACGTTTACCAGCGGAAAGACTCTTTAGGAGTTGAAAACGCTTGTTCCAATTTAGGACTATGAAGAGGCGACATTCTCTATTCGCCCCACACCCACCCTAATAGATTCAAAAGGGAAAAATGCCTCCCAAATCAACCTAGCGACTAAATATTTCATATTGGAGCTTTTTCATAGATCGCATCTCCCGAGGGAGGGGAAAAACCACTCCCACGGAGAGAAGAAAAAAATCGTTTGTGGAAAAAGAAGCGGCAGACGAGAGTCGAAAATCCATAACCTTAGGGGGAAAAAACGAAAGGAATAAAGTATTCCAGTGTCATAATTTCGGCTCTTCGCGACCATCAATCTAGCCGAGGAAGGAAGCCTTTCACCGCTCCTCCACACCGCGACCTACAGCAGAAGACAGTCCGAGGAGAGTTTGTGCCGAAAGGAATCGATATTTCTCGCCTCTTAAAAGAGGAATAAAAGAATGACAACAACCGCCATTTCTTTGTCAACCTCATCTCTTTCGACGTCACCTAAGAAAGCGCTTCCGACGAGCGGGCCGCGGTCTTTTCAAGGGCCGGCCCGACGCCGATGCAATCAGCGTCGAGGCGTAAAGAGATCTGAGGAAAGCGAGTGCACGACTGAGTATGAGTGTCGGATGAACTGCGAGACTGAAAGGGATTTCGGTTATTGTGGATCAGGAAGGAGACTCTTAGGAATGATTCGAGACAGAAACGATTAAATAAAACGATATTGAAAAAGGCATTGAGCACAAAAAGCTATTAGGATTACTCTTGTGAAAAAGCCGTTGTCATAGATATACAACAAAGTCATGCATCAGTTTATGTTATTTGGAATAGATTAGTGACGAGTTGATTACAACTATATCTGTACACGCCTAATATTCGATTTGTAAGAGTAATAATGCGAGCGGGTGAGATTGGGACTTCCAGGTCTCTTACATATAACCCTTGGCCATATGAAATTTAAAATAAAGAAGCGTGAAAAAAGTGCAAAGAAGAAAACTACTTCGTGGGTTTAAAAATCGAAGTTATAACTTAAGAAAAATTACACCACATCAGAAAAACAAGAAGGGGAGCGTGAAAAACCTGCGATGCCTAGAGATAACTAAGTTGTAAGGAAAAGGCAGGTTAAATCACATCTGAAAAGCAAACATAATTGTACATAGACATAATTTCATAACAAGACATAACATCTAGAGATAAATTGTCATAAAAATCAGAAAAGACCATTATGATATACAAATGCAACAGTTCCAAAAATGCAATGAAATTTCTAAGTGCGTAGATAACAAAAATCAAATGACCATTATATGAATAAAGAAAAATATTATATGAAAAAAATTAATATAAAATATTATATAAATA
>KZ308207.1:320174-353346 GCA_000376725.2 Ladona fulva | reverse complement strand
TATGAATAAAGAAAAATATTATATGAAAAAAAATAATATAAAATATTATATAAATACAAACATATTTCCCCTTTTTTACGGTACTTGATTAGTAAGGTTTCGATTTGTCCATTCAAGTAATTGTGGAAAATTATTGTTTTGCGTGAATTTTAAGTCTGATGCTGACATGGAGTAGAACTACGCCTTACGAGGAGGATACGATAAAATCACATTAGGATGTATGTAATTTCATTAGCAGATTACGCTTCAGGCTAAGATTTCTAACTCAATATTTTTCTGATGTTATGTTCCTTTACGACAGGCAGATATTCCGACAATGTCCCGGCCCGTAAAAATTATCAACGTTATTATATATCATTCAATTTAATTGGCAAAACCCCTACATGTATTTAAAATTTCATAACCATAGTAAACACATATGAATTGAAACCGCCAATTGATTTGCCGGCAATCAGTGTGTTCTCCTATTTGCAATACAAAATTTTCATAGTGCCATGTTGTCAGTGAAACAGATGAATATCGCAAAGAAAGAATCTACGATATTAATCGAATTATTTCGATTTATCGTATCGTACGTCAGCAGTAAAATTCTGCATTTGGTATTCAGAAATCTCTCCTTATCTGATTAACGAAGAAGCAGTTATTTATCGGTTCTATGCTTTAGCTCTCAATCACTTCTTTTTAGCTAAACTGTTTATAAGGGTAATTGACAAGTAAATAGGACGGCTCTAATCCTAAGAATTGTACAGGTTTTTGTGTTTTCAGTTTTTCATTTGACTGGATGTTTACAAGTAATTTTCCGATCCAGAATGGCTTATTCTTTCCTTTCATTATCATATATCCGACAAAATGTTACGCAGTGTTTCGGAAATTGACTAATTCCATTAATAAATGCGTATTTAGCTATACGTAAACCTTTTTTTGAGTGAAAATCCACTAACAACCATCTGAATTTTAAATCATCTGATATCCAAAATGTGATAAAATTCTTAAATTTTTCATTTCCAGATCCTGTTAGAGATTGTATTTGATCTCTAATACGTACAAAAATAAAGGATAACGAAATACAACGAACTACTCCTAGACTGGATTCAAATCAACGATCGCTCACGATCACCAAAAAGGTTAGACTTGAATGCATATGTTTGCCTGGATTTGAAACCCATACTAAGACTTAGAGACTAAGAATTGGCTTTTAAACTAATCGCTACAACGTACCGCTATCATTAGTAACAGAAAAAGCTAGCTAATACGTCTTACTCTACTAAAAAGAAATGTTACCTTTAATGTAGAGTTTTTGTAACATATTTCACTAACCTTTTGGAAATGTCTTTGCATACTTATCAGCCTACCAACAAGTAACCAGGAGAGAGCTATGACTGTATCGTAATTTTTCCTCATTTTCCTCAATTTCTTCGGATAATCTTAACCTTACTTACCCTTAACTATCTATCCTTATTTTATTTGATCATCTGTAGCAGAACTGACAATCTCCTTAATACAATTTCTCTGTTTTATTTCCCACATGCATATGGGAACTCAAATGAGCTTGATATTTACTTCTTTCGAAACATATCGTAAAATTTTAATACTTGCTACTTTTATATTTATCTCTTTCCCATTGGTAATCTTGTTTTCGCTTTCTTCCTTAAACATTAGATTAAATTTGCTGGTTTCCTAAGCTTTGCAAATTTTGAAATCAAACTGTATAAAAATCTAGCATTCACACATGGATTATCTTTGAGGGTGCACACTTGGTACTTTAGTAATGAGTTCTTCGAATGTAAAGAAGGTCAACACTGATACATACAGTAAAACGCATGGTTGCGAGTTCTCAGGTTGGCACCCAATTCTTTGCTTCTGGATAGCTGAACATACCTATTGTATCATTTATCAAGTTTCGTATGTGTGCACTTAATCAGAAAAATTAGATTCTGATAGATTAAGTTAGAAAATTAAGAGTTAAAAACACAGTGACGATATCAAACTGAACGAGAAATTAAAATATGTATTGTCTATAAAATAAAAAATATATATTTTTAACTGTCCCCAAAATATATTTTTCTTATATTTTGTGGACAATGCATATTTTAATTTTGCAGTGCATTTTAGAATGAAGTTCCACCAGATTTCACTTGAGAATATTTATTATGATATCAAACTGCTTCCGCGAAAAGCTCTCGTCAGCAGAAAAGGAAAGAATAATGTGTGAAAACTTTATATCCGAAAGAACAAAGCGATGCAGTGTCGGGTGAGAGATTCGGTAGCGATGGGTATGGACAGGAAAAAGAAACGCAGCGAAAATCAGCTGCAGAAAACAAAACGAAGAAGAATCAAGAATAACAACGCAGGGAGTGGAATCGCTCGAGGAAAGGGTATTTCGCGACGGACCCATCCTTTGGCCCTTCGGAACAACTCTTCCCTCCTCGAAACCTTGGGCCTGTTTCTCTTCTCTCCCTCTGCTAAACTCTCCATAAATTCCGCCGGCCCTCGCTCACCTGCACTCCATCAATTGCTCCCCAACCCAGGGCGCTCCAACACGCTATCTCCGACCTTCCACGAATTCTATCGGAATCCAACGTCCCGTGCACGTACACAAAGAGGAATTAAGCGGTTTCAAAAGACACCGGAACGAACGCGGATGAGCTGGCGGGAGAAATCGGGTTTAGCAGAGCATGAAACTCTTCAGTTGTGCAGTGGAATGTTATAATTTCGAATCATCGTTTTGTTTCCCAAGAAAAACAGCGTTCGTTCTGACGCTACATTGGACGATGAGTTCGTTTACAAACATGGGAAACTGAAATATTTTCACCTCACACTAGGTCGTTTCTATGAAACGAAATGTGGCAGACTAAGAATACAAGTATGAATATACTGTAGACAGAAAATGACGCAGTTTTATGTAGAACTTTATGTAGAACCGAAATTAATCGACCGGAGATCCTCAATAGTTTTCACTTAATTAGGAGAAATCTTACCCGGTCCAATTGAGTTTCTTTGAGTGACCCAAAAGCTTACAATCTTTTGTTTAAATTTAACTAATTACTAATGATAGTATTCTATAATTTGCTTTTGCTACTCAATATTTCTTTGTTATTAAGTATTTTTCCTCCTTCTTTCCTTGTTTTATTTCTGATTTTTTACCATGCTACTTATCTCTTTAGTTCAAGCTCTTCATCTGTCCTTATCTGTATCTTATATAAGTGTTCGTTTATATCGTCTATTTTTTTTATTAGTGTTGCTGACACTTTCATTTTTCATAGTTTCACCTTTCCCATCCTCTTTTTAAAGTTTGGTTTCATTTGTCAATAGGTTTCGCAGGTTTCTCACATCTTCTCGTTGGGTGTTTTCCTGCAGGCCTTTATTTTTTCCTAATTGCAGAATTAGGTTTTATAAATTCATATAATATTTCCTTCTATTTATGACTCTTTCTTTTGTTTCACTACCAATAGCTCTTTCTTTAAATCTTTTTTATGACATAGGGTTAGATGTAGGAAGAGACTAACTTTTCCCTTTTTTACGGTACTTGATTAGTAAGGTTTCGATTTGTACATTCAAGTAATTGTGGAAAATTATTGTTTTGCGTGAATTTTAAGTCTGATGCTGACATGGAGTAGAACTACGCCTTACGAGGAGGATACGATAAAATCACATTAGGATGTATGTAATTTCATTAGCAGATTACGCTTCAGGCTAAGATTTCTAACTCAATATTTTTCTGATGTTATGTTCCTTTACGACAGGCAGATATTCCGACAATGTCCCGGCCCGTAAAAATTATCAACGTTATTATATATCATTCAATTTAATTGGCAAAACCCCTACATGTATTTAAAATTTCATAACCATAGTAAACACATATGAATTGAAACCGCCAATTGATTTGCCGGCAATCAGTGTGTTCTCCTATTTGCAATACAAAATTTTCATAGTGCCATGTTGTCAGTGAAACAGATGAATATCGCAAAGAAAGAATCTACGATATTAATCGAATTATTTCGATTTATCGTATCGTACGTCAGCAGTAAAATTCTGCATTTGGTATTCAGAAATCTCTCCTTATCTGATTAACGAAGAAGCAGTTATTTATCGGTTCTATGCTTTAGCTCTCAATCACTTCTTTTTAGCTAAACTGTTTATAAGGGTAATTGACAAGTAAATAGGACGGCTCTAATCCTAAGAATTGTACAGGTTTTTGTGTTTTCAGTTTTTCATTTGACTGGATGTTTACAAGTAATTTTCCGATCCAGAATGGCTTATTCTTTCCTTTCATTATCATATATCCGACAAAATGTTACGCAGTGTTTCGGAAATTGACTAATTCCATTAATAAATGCGTATTTAGCTATACGTAAACCTTTTTTTGAGTGAAAATCCACTAACAACCACCTGAATTTTAAATCATCTGATATCCAAAATGTGATAAAATTCTTAAATTTTTCATTTCCAGATCCTGTTAGAGATTGTATTTGATCTCTAATACGTACAAAAATAAAGGATAACGAAATACAACGAACTACTCCTAGACTGGATTCAAATCAACGATCGCTCACGATCACCAAAAAGGTTAGACTTGAATGCATATGTTTGCCTGGATTTGAAACCCATACTAAGACTTAGAGACTAAGAATTGGCTTTTAAACTAATCGCTACAACGTACCGCTATCATTAGTAACAGAAAAAGCTAGCTAATACGTCTTACTCTACTAAAAAGAAATGTTACCTTTAATGTAGAGTTTTTGTAACATATTTCACTAACCTTTTGGAAATGTCTTTGCATACTTATCAGCCTACCAACAAGTAACCAGGAGAGAGCTATGACTGTATCGTAATTTTTCCTCATTTTCCTCAATTTCTTCGGATAATCTTAACCTTACTTACCCTTAACTATCTATCCTTATTTTATTTGATCATCTGTAGCAGAACTGACAATCTCCTTAATACAATTTCTCTGTTTTATTTCCCACATGCATATGGGAACTCAAATGAGCTTGATATTTACTTCTTTCGAAACATATCGTAAAATTTTAATACTTGCTACTTTTATATTTATCTCTTTCCCATTGGTAATCTTGTTTTCGCTTTCTTCCTTAAACATTAGATTAAATTTGCTGGTTTCCTAAGCTTTGCAAATTTTGAAATCAAACTGTATAAAAATCTAGCATTCACACATGGATTATCTTTGAGGGTGCACACTTGGTACTTTAGTAATGAGTTCTTCGAATGTAAAGAAGGTCAACACTGATACATACAGTAAAACGCATGGTTGCGAGTTCTCAGGTTGGCACCCAATTCTTTGCTTCTGGATAGCTGAACATACCTATTGTATCATTTATCAAGTTTCGTATGTGTGCACTTAATCAGAAAAATTAGATTCTGATAGATTAAGTTAGAAAATTAAGAGTTAAAAACACAGTGACGATATCAAACTGAACGAGAAATTAAAATATGTATTGTCTATAAAATAAAAAATATATATTTTTAACTGTCCCCAAAATATATTTTTCTTATATTTTGTGGACAATGCATATTTTAATTTTGCAGTGCATTTTAGAATGAAGTTCCACCAGATTTCACTTGAGAATATTTATTATGATATCAAACTGCTTCCGCGAAAAGCTCTCGTCAGCAGAAAAGGAAAGAATAATGTGTGAAAACTTTATATCCGAAAGAACAAAGCGATGCAGTGTCGGGTGAGAGATTCGGTAGCGATGGGTATGGACAGGAAAAAGAAACGCAGCGAAAATCAGCTGCAGAAAACAAAACGAAGAAGAATCAAGAATAACAACGCAGGGAGTGGAATCGCTCGAGGAAAGGGTATTTCGCGACGGACCCATCCTTTGGCCCTTCGGAACAACTCTTCCCTCCTCGAAACCTTGGGCCTGTTTCTCTTCTCTCCCTCTGCTAAACTCTCCATAAATTCCGCCGGCCCTCGCTCACCTGCACTCCATCAATTGCTCCCCAACCCAGGGCGCTCCAACACGCTATCTCCGACCTTCCACGAATTCTATCGGAATCCAACGTCCCGTGCACGTACACAAAGAGGAATTAAGCGGTTTCAAAAGACACCGGAACGAACGCGGATGAGCTGGCGGGAGAAATCGGGTTTAGCAGAGCATGAAACTCTTCAGTTGTGCAGTGGAATGTTATAATTTCGAATCATCGTTTTGTTTCCCAAGAAAAACAGCGTTCGTTCTGACGCTACATTGGACGATGAGTTCGTTTACAAACATGGGAAACTGAAATATTTTCACCTCACACTAGGTCGTTTCTATGAAACGAAATGTGGCAGACTAAGAATACAAGTATGAATATACTGTAGACAGAAAATGACGCAGTTTTATGTAGAACTTTATGTAGAACCGAAATTAATCGACCGGAGATCCTCAATAGTTTTCACTTAATTAGGAGAAATCTTACCCGGTCCAATTGAGTTTCTTTGAGTGACCCAAAAGCTTACAATCTTTTGTTTAAATTTAACTAATTACTAATGATAGTATTCTATAATTTGCTTTTGCTACTCAATATTTCTTTGTTATTAAGTATTTTTCCTCCTTCTTTCCTTGTTTTATTTCTGATTTTTTACCATGCTACTTATCTCTTTAGTTCAAGCTCTTCATCTGTCCTTATCTGTATCTTATATAAGTGTTCGTTTATATCGTCTATTTTTTTTATTAGTGTTGCTGACACTTTCATTTTTCATAGTTTCACCTTTCCCATCCTCTTTTTAAAGTTTGGTTTCATTTGTCAATAGGTTTCGCAGGTTTCTCACATCTTCTCGTTGGGTGTTTTCCTGCAGGCCTTTATTTTTTCCTAATTGCAGAATTAGGTTTTATAAATTCATATAATATTTCCTTCTATTTATGACTCTTTCTTTTGTTTCACTACCAATAGCTCTTTCTTTAAATCTTTTTTATGACATAGGGTTAGATGTAGGAAGAGACTAACTAGTCTCACCCTGAAACAAAGTTGATTTATTATCATTATAGCTATAATGGAAGCATTTCGTAAAGGGCGCATTATTTATCGAGACGCGCAATGAATAATTTCAGACGCTCGACATGTACACAAATATTTCAGTGAAACAACACAATTCAATTTGATAACAAGAAAAAATAGTGCAAACCTACCGAAAAATACATGCTGGGGACTCCTGTGGAATAATTAATGCTTAATTTTTTTCTTAGCAACATAATGACATTCTATCGAGTATCGCTGAGGAATATTTATCCTACCAAAATAAGGTTTTATAAACTAGTAGATATACGTGAATAAGAGCCAGAATATACGGATAAGAAGATGGTAGGACAAAAGAATTTTCTTGTATGTATAATTTTGGAGATGGAGTAATGATTTCGAAAGTCATGCTTTCAATCACAATTTTCTCTTAAATGCATCCACTTCTGACGGATCATATTGCTTAAGGCATTCGCCAACTAAACTTAACACATTTCTATGCTACTTAAATTGGCTCTCCTGAAAATTCAGCCGTTTTTCTTTACCTTGCACCCGAATGAATCTTTGGTCAGGAAGGAAGAATAATCACATTAGGGTCATCCAACTCCGGCGCAAATTGTTTATGACGCTAGATTACAACTTTACCCTAAATAGCTCCGCGTTACTTGGCAACAAAACCTTCATGTCTCAGTTCATTATTCAGGACACAATGCGGTGCAGCGTTCCGGCATAAAGTGTGCTATTTTCATAGAAAATACTAGTAAGACCACACGTGATTTCACGTTGCGTCACTGTTCACTTTTTGCATACATCATCGATCCAAGCCTTCATCCCATACGGTTCCATACACAAACACGCACGGGTTTCATATGAAGCACGAGCCCATAGAATAACATAGAGAAAAAAGTGGGGAAATAAAGCTTCGAGGAAAGGGTGATATTAAAGGTGAATATATAAGGGAAGAACGAAAAGCGAAATAGTAAAAAAAACCATAGCTCTTGGGTTCCCAAATATAGGTGGCGCGGTAGCAAGTTTTATGTGGGACCCAAAAATAAGAAGAAACAGGCAATTTTAGATGGAGGTCACCACGGATTTTAGCCTCACCTATGGCAATGGTGATGAGATGCGCTCTGCGGTCTTAGTTAGTGCAGGATTGTGAATTCGTTCCAGCGAATGAATTTCTCGAAGGCTGAATTAAAGATATCAAAGAAAGGTAAGAGATATCAGTTTGTTGAATATAAACATCTTTCTCTAACGTATGGAGACAAAATTCATTTCACCTCACGACAATTTTGTCATAAAAGTTTTGACCGTATAGCGAATATTCCTATATTTTTTCAAGCTTTTTGCACTTTCAGAGATGTATATTATAGGAAAACTTGCTATTCAGCCAAAAATTGCTTCGCGAGTTTTTTTGCGATACATATTACAAAATTATCTTATCATCACCGATAAATATTTGGTGGAATTTTTAAAAGTTAAATGGCAAAAGTGAATGTAATAATAATGAAATGTATTTGCTTGATGAAATAAATTTATCTCCCGTTTGTAGGATAATTTAGAACTTAATAAGATTTGAAGAATAGTCAATTTACTCCTTGCTTAAATACTTTCCTGTAGCATTACACCATCTTGTAATATAAAAGATAAATTTCAAACATGTAAATCTGGGTATTTTCTGTTGTTCAAATGATTTCATTAACTAAAACAAACATTTTCCACATTGTTTTAAATATAAGCTCGAATAAATTGCCCATGTTTTGGCGCATGCGGATAGGACAGATGGCAGCAGAAACATTGCGATGGTGTACGAAGAGAATTTAAATGTCTCCAAAGGCAGAGCAAGACCTAGAAAAAATTGGCTAAGGTAATGAATGAGTGACCAGGGAAAGGATACGTGCGTAGCTTAAATTATCATCGGCAACGTGTGACAATATATTTAAGTGCATTTAAAACGAAAGACGCGAGCAAGTATATGATAGTATGGAGTGTTCTAGGCCGAGCAATTGCTTGCCGGCAATTTCTCGTAAGTGTATTATTCAGCAAAACAGTAGCTCACATCATATGAGCTAAAACTGCCAGAATAGAAAAGAATTTCTTTTTACAGAATTTTTTTCCGCTTACAAAGAAACAAAGCACCGTCTATGTTGGTGCTTCAACCCACCCACCCATGCTCATTCATTCGCATTATCTGTCGAGTTTCCGCCTATAAAGGCGTTGTTGCTGAAATATAAATTTATGAGCACAAAGGTTTTCATCACCCTAATCTAATGTGTTAAACTACGTATTCCTTTGCCAGTAGGAATACATTCTGTTAAAAGATATTCAGTACTAATCGGCTAGGGCATATTTTACGGCGAGAAAATACACAGGCGAGTAATTGACCACAGCGAGGAAATGTCTGGCGACCAACTGCCCAGTTCGCAGTATGCGAGTATGGAGGGGTATCGCGATTCACCTAGGCTTATGAGGGACGCACTAGAAAGGAAATAAGGCGAATAATATGTGTGCGTATAGGAATGTGTAACTTTACGTAAGACCAAAGAATGAGCATCGAGGATACAAAAGGAATAGTGTTCGAATAAAATGGACAATTGAGAAAAGGAGGAGGATGCGAAGGCTTGAAAGATGGCGGTGAGGTGTTTTGACCCTTATTCCGTTTACGGTGGCGAAAGAGGCATTGACCTTGGGGCCAGCCAAACGGGGATCGATTTTTTTCCTTCGGCAGTTTGCCGGCGATTTATTTTACGACGGATCTTCCAACGATCGCATGGGATACGATTGCCAAGGCTTCCGCTCGCTAAAGCGAGGTCAGCTGAAAGGACGAAGTGTTCCAAATTCAGAATATTTGTACGTGTGCATAAAGGACTTTAGTGATACTCCTCTCTCTAGAACTTCTGGTGTAATATTTTCGCTTCAGATGTGTGAATAATGCCTTCATAGTATGCTAAAGACAATAAAATCTTCGGCATATTTATACATTATTTTTCCTCACTTAAGTTATACATTACATTATTTTCCTCACTTTAGTTATATACCAGCTGAAGTGTCTCTTGAACCTCAACGTGGAAAATAGAGATAGAATTAAATATAGTAGTCCTACTTTTACAAAAGATAAACCAACGTTTCTAATCGGGCCTCAATTCCCAATGCATTCTTCACGTGAAAAGGCAGAAGATCGGATTCAACGATGGAATTATAGGTCAAGGGGGAGGTGTGTTTACAACCACAACATTTTATATACATTTCATTCATTTTAACAACATTCTCCCATTTTGAAAGTATGAACAATATAAGAAGCTTTATTCAATTTATACTTCAAAAAGTCTACGAAATTATGTAATGTACCACTAACCATTCTCATTTCACTTTTGATACAACATAGATGTAGATATTTTTATCATTTACTTTGGTGACAGTCTTGTTCATGGATGTGAAAGGTAATATGAAAGCTATTCAGGCTTTAGTGACAAAATTCATTTTGTAACTTCTTATTGAATGCAATAAATAGTGCTATTCATAGTGTTACTATACTATGCTGGACTTGCGTGTTTTTTTCGGTAATAATATTGCAGCTTAGAAAGTGAAGAAGAACAAACCACCTCACTCCTAATCTTCCTATCTCACCCCCTGTTAAAATCTTTCTGTGGCTATTTTATTGCTGAGATACAATAAGCCTTCAGTCTGATGAATGTACTAACTGGACAGACACATCAATTGTAGGCGTAACACAATCAACCGATGCCATGAAACCACGGTTACAGTAAAAAGTGAATTCCTTGCTCTAAACGAAACAACTTAGACTATTATATTTCTATTTTTCCCTCATATCTTACCCTAATGCTTCAATTTTCCTTTTTTCCATGGCTTCAAAACCATTTTAATAAACGCTTGAAATTATGAAGTTTTTTTTAAGATTTAATTTCCATATTTCAAGACGCATTAAGAGGAAAGACATCACAATTTCTTGAACGTAAAACAGAACCGCCCTTCCTTAAGCCTTCATCCTTCAGTGGGAGAAGTGCATCTTTTTGTGCAACTTTCCGAGTGAATGTTACATTTATTTAAATTTAATTATAAAAATAAATTCAGATTTAAATTCGCGAACGTTTTTTTACGCCGGGTTCAATCTGAGTACCTTTCCTGGGTGAAGCACTCAAGTGGACATAAATGTATCAAAAGGCGCGCATTAAAAGCCGATGCCTGCGGATAACGCAGAAAGAAATGCAAACTGACCGCACGTACATCATAAGTCGGTGTCGTTCCGCTGTCAGTTAAATCAGAATTAGAAGCTCTCGCTGATCTCAGTGAGAAGTGGACTTAAAACCGAAAAATGTACGGCGGGGCTTTGCGTCTTGATGGAATAACGAATCCTTTGTTTGAATAAGTAATCCTGTAGGAATAGCTTAGTTTTCGCGGACAGCGAGGCGGAGAAAATTATACCCGTTATTCTTTGCGTTAACATTTTTTTCGGCGCTCTTCCGCGTTGTGAGTCCGTACAGAATTAAACAGCGGTTTGATGACGCATGGAACATTTATCCTGAGTAATGGTCTCAACCCTTTTTACGGTTCAACCCGGGCTTTAATTCACGCAAATATCTTTTTCCTCGCGCGAATTAATTCCGGGATCAAATAACTGGATAAATAAATTCTCCGCCGCGCTTAAACTACGGACTGTAAAATAACTCCAAGTTGCGCACGCTTGAAAAATGACATCGGCCATTACGCATCGTCTGGCCTTTGAGCAAGAATTTCATGAAATCTTGGGCTATCAACCAAATGATAAGTTAAAACCCCCTCTTAAGAGATATTTCTTTCAGGGGGGTTCCCCCCTCGCTTTCACCGGAACAATTTGAGTGATAAGGATGCATTTACATATTAATGCTGAAGATTCTCTCTAAAATAAAAGCGATAATTATCTCTGCAGATGTAATTTTATCGCTAGCAAAAGAAATTTAATTTTCCAGACTATTAGGCATAAATGGATTAGTCTGTTTTTAGTGAGTAATACATCAAATATCTTAGTCCATGTACCGCAAGGATTAAAATACCGGGTTACGAAATAAAAATGAATGGAATATCTATCAGCATACTAACTTTTACCGCTTCATTAGCTGATCAGTAGTTTATTTTTATCGCGCGGAAGGTAAGAGTATTTTCAAGGAGTTTCGTAAAGAATGTAATTGAAGGCGTAAAGGTGACTTAGCACGTGAATGCAAAGGAAAGGTTCCATGGAAAAAGCTTGTGTCCGACTTTCTTACTACACGTTGTCCCATGGGAATGTACTTATTTCCTTAGGCTTACGAAAATTCTTTCATGTATTTCCACAGAAAAATCCTTAGGAAAGTAAATCCATTTGAAACAGTTGACCCATTACTTATATCGTAAGCCAAACCTTAGATTTATCATTATAAATGTATAAACTTTCTCTTCTATATATTTGTAATTTATTTTGAGACGTTTACATACACGCAGGGATTATTTCAAGAGCTAAAATAGATTTCTATTATTTCTGAGAAAAGATCTTTCCAAATTATACCCAATAATAAATTATATTAGGTATAATTCTATGTATACCTTTCTTGAAACAATAGTAGAGAAGTTAAAGAAAAACTTACCAAGCGGTAATGCTTGCTCGCGTTGTAAGTGGTACAATTCGCCACTCGTTTAATCGCTTAATGAAGAAATTTAAATAATTTTAAAGAAATAGACCCGAGCTCGAGGTCCATTGGACCGCCTATGAAGAAAAAGGGCCTGAAAAACCATCCATGTTGTACAGAATACAACTTCGCGAAAGACAAATGGTTAATAGGACTGATATAAACTAAATAAAAGATACACATTACCATAAAAATGAGCGAATCGAGCAATGATAATACTTCAGTCCGTAATTGTAACGAGAGTGGCCCATCAGTGGTATTCTGAACTGCGTTGAAGGGCACCGAAATAGATCGGGAATCACCGGAATAACACCTCTTTATTTTAGATCAACAAAAAGCAGGATATTGTTTAGATAAAGAAAGTAACTTTAAAATAGTTCTTACATATTTCATTCTCCCTTATTATTCATAAATTCTCCCTTATTTTCTAAGATAAATGGAGAACATGCGATCTTTCACCAGCGACCTAACACTACACAGAAAGGTAAGGACAGCGGGTGAAAACAAGCACGCAAGACCGGTTAACCTATCATCCAATCCGATCGTTCCACCCGAATTTGTTTTCACCGAAAATTGTTTGATGACAAATGGCCAGAAATAATCCCCTCGAGAAAAAGAACGTTCTATAGATAGGCTCGGTTTATTATTACAAGTTTCACAGTCGATGCATTCGGTCAGCTACGCCTCCCTTCAGTTAATAATAATACTCTCACTCAAAACGGACGTTTGATTTACGAGAAAGAGTCCCATCCCTTCTACTTGAGCGGTCTTTGAATAGATCGTTCGTTTTTTTCATTACCTTCACTTCTTTGATATTCGGCCAGCAAAACTGTCCCTAAGTGGCAAATTTATCAAGAGCTAGCTCTCTGTGGCATTCGAGGCGCCCCGAAAGAATCCCTAATTAGTTGAGAGGAAAAGCGATAATTAATTGAAGATTTTTCTTCCTACCTTTGAAGCTTGGACTTAAGCGTACGTTTTGCTTACAAAATCGATTTCTTTCTAACGTGCAACACTGAAAACAGCATCTGCTATCGAATGATTACATTCACCCAGCGAAAGCTTGTTTTGTGGAACTCCGTTACAAACTCGACAATATTTAGCCAACTTTGGCCGGTAGACTTGCTAAAATGTTTTAATGCAATTCTGTATTAGTTAATCTATTTATTTTCGCCTTGTGAAAACGAGTATACTATCTAATGATAACACCGGTATTGCTATTTATTTCATATCCAGTTATTACTAGTCACTTTTTGTTCGATGTGGAATTCCTCAAAGGGATGATGCCTTAGGACTCAACTCTTTATTCTTCATAAACACGTTTAAAGATAGGAAGAATACTCAACGATGGCCAATCTATTTATCACCCAATTTTGGAAAAATTAAATGAGAAAGGAGAGGAAATTAGCGATTTTAAACCTCTTTCTAATCATTGTCTATGTCTATGTAAGTACCCCGCAAGCCGCCTTTTGGCGTGTGGCAGGGGGTGCGTACACAGTGACTCTATTTCCCCAATCGAATACTTTCGCTTATCGTTGGTGGAAAAAATTAATTCTTGAATCGATTCGTTATAGCATTTATTTCCTTAATCTTCCTTACAGTTTTAGAACGGCATATATGTCATGGATGACGTATTACATCGGCTACATCATCAACGTAATTTCTCTGAACTTATTTAGTAAATGTATACTTTGTCTAAATTTTCTATCTTCTATAAATTCTCATCCTGCGTCTCTCATTATTCGAAAGTAGATAACTCTCCGCGGACAATGCTGTTATGCAACGTCACATCTACGAAGGTTTCGCCCTTAAAGAAAACAATTAGAGGATTGGACAAGTCTTCTGCTACATATTGTCAAAAGTGCTTCGACGTCTAAGGCACGTAGACCCCACCGAAGTAGAAAGCGTTGTCCACTTGGCTATCCAAAAACCTCTTCTGCTACATGAATGAATATTTAACAATATTCTTCCACAACCCGCAATTCCGCAAATTAATTTTCTAATGAATATCAGTCATCTCAGGAAATTGAGAGGTCAAAAAAAAACAGCCGCACGCTTAAAATTTAGACGAATTGAATTCGTCGCCTACATATTTACATCACCGTGCACATTTTTCACCATTACGAACCACCATCACAAACGAAAATAACCTGGTCCACATCCCCAGGACAGCACCCTCTCTCTCGGACACCGTTTTTTATCAATTCCAACCCTTTAAAGAGTTGGTTCTGACAAATGAAAAGTGATAGCGCTCCATTGAAAACCATCGCGCGCTGAAAGACTTTCCATCGAGTCGAGAGAAGGGAAGAATCCGTCCAAACTCCCGCCCATTATTCTTGTTTACCGCGCCTAAAAATGGCAGTGTTGAGCTCTGGAGATAAAAAAAAGATGATGGGAGTTTTGACCGTGTGATTGTTTATGGAGTGAGATGGAAACTGTATCGAACTTTCCGAAGGAGGAGGGGGTGGTGGAAGGGAGAGGGATATGTTTCATAAATGCGGGAATGATTTACCCCGGGACCAAAAGGCCATCAATCATACACGCTTCAGCGTCAGGAGAGGGTACCAGTTCGCGCCGGGAAGAAGATGCTTTCTTCCGAGGAAGTTTTTTGAGAGAGTTTTTTTTTTTAAGTTTTCTCGGGGAAGAATTCTTGAAGTATTGGATGGCGAGGTCGTGCATTGAAAATAGGTCTCGGACTCCGCTTAAATCCATAATAAAATGGGATCCAACGTTTTCTTCGCGCGAATGAATCGTCAGAAACGATCGAGGAGACGTATCTGGCAAGGAGGGAATACTAATGCGGACATGCGAACCAGAGATTAAAGTTAAAAAGGATTGACTTGGATACGTTTGTATTCATGCACTATCTTGACGAGTACATTTATATTTTATGATGGATAATACGTCTTGACTTTCGTTCCGCTTTTTAAGAACTACTACTAAATTTCAATGGCGTCGCACTGTTCGTGAAAAACCTTCGGAACGTGCTCTAATCTTTTAAATCTTCTGCTCCCGTGTTAAAGGAATCAATTTTGAAAGAGCTTTTTTTCTACGAGGTAATTTTCCATTAATCAACTCACGAAAGTTTGCAATTATAAACCTCGACATGACGAAAGGGATTCTTTGGTTGCTGATTAGATTACTCTTCCGTGGCTTACATCGAACAATTTCAATCTACAATTATAACTTAAATACCGTTTTTGCGCTTAAACATTACTTTTTACGATAATTGATAACAAAAGAAAACTATATGTTAACAGCAATTCATTCTCATTATTGCAAAGGTGTGTAAGAAAATAAGCGGAGCAGTTGCTAAGCAATACACCTTACAACCTTATTAACAATCGTACCGTTGTCATAACAAAAGTAGCGTGAACATAACAAAGTTGTCATAACAAAAGTAGTTCTAGTGAAAATTTCGGTGTAAGCCAAGTTGGTAGGTGAGAGCCAACATTCCCTCATGTTTTCAGAATCCATAGAAATGCTCCCTTAAAATGCTTAGGTCAGACTTACATTTGATATACCTGACCTTTACCAAACTTTTCTCGATATTCAGTGAATGTTACAGCGCCATTTCCTTGTAGTATGTATTGAAAGATTTACCCAGGATTGCGTTATCATACTAATTGTTTCGAGATAACTTATCTGAAATATTATTTACCATTCCAGGTATATTTCACGTTTCCACGAAGGTGTTATCGATGTATTATAAGGTAACCTCAATATATGACTAGCAATAACGAAATGTTTCCACTTTATTACAATTGATTACAATTTAAAGAATGAACATAAAAGCAGAAAGATTCGTCAGGTCTATGGAAATCTAACCTGTATAAATACACACTCAATGTATCCGGCATTTCACTAACAACTGTTTTTCAATGACTCTATAATTAATCAAAATCACCGCGGCAGAAGAATTTTAGAAAATACTAGCTGTAGATTTCGTCAAAACCGCTATTTTGAATGAATTTCCCGAGCTATCATCCACTGTTTCTGAAAATATTACGTTTTATGCTGCTATTTCCTCTAAATATCATTCCGAAATGAAATTTAATAGAAGCTTTAATCTCAGTTCACCTCAAGGTTACCTCAGAAACGGCTAAACGTGCATTATTAACGCTCATTGGTACATGCATCGTAACAGCCCTTTGCATAAAAAGCGGCTTACTGCTAAATATTTCCTTAATTTATAACACAAGGCTTGTAAGCAAGGTACAACATGCTGCATGCATAATCCAAATTTTCTTGTCACATTCTGTAAGTCAGTGTTCCTCACCTTTTATTTCATGTTTCCATATAAATTCAAAGTTTGCGAGACACTAAACCATATATTTACCATTTTATTTACAGTATTTTAGTTAACTATTAAAGCAAAGAGTGGGATAAAAACTGTTTTACTATCAACATGGGAATCCATAAAACAAAAATTTCTCTTCGAATAAGGTGTATGTAATACGATATCCAATTTTTTTAAAGATTGAATCAATAATAATAATAATATAATTTTAATCTCATACCCACATACAACATTAAAGTCCTGTCAGACTAACAGTCTGTCGACAGGACGGATATGAATAAAATAGAATAACACATGTCAGAAATAAAAATTACAAATTAATGCAGCTCAAGGCTCACACGAGAAGAGATAACAAACGAAAGTGCTGAAAGTACAATAAGAAAAATAAGACCAAAGAAACGAAAATTATAGCGAAGATAAAATTACACAATAAAATTACATATAATAATAATGTTAATACAGTGGTACCTTGAGATACAAGTGCCCCAACATACGAGTTTTTTGAGATACGAGCCGTCACTAGGTCTAGTTTTTGCCAAAATTTGAGATACGAGCCAGCTTCGGTGACGTCACAGCCAGTTGGCATAGCAAGCCATGGCTCAGATTTGCGAATCTTGCACGTTCAATTCACGTCTTTACCTCGCCGCAGAAGTATTTCTGTCGTGTTGCTTTAATTTTGTGTATTTTTTTGTACTTACAGTTATTTAGCGAAAATTGATTTGAGATACGAGAATTTTGACCTACGAGCTCGGTCACGGGAACTCGTATCTCTAGGTACCACTGTAACGACGGACAAATGAAGAAGATATGTAGCCAAAACTGAATCAAGACCACACCATGGAAGGAAGCTCCGCACTTGCCAATCACGACTACACAGCCACACAACAATGTGGCGAAAATTATCCACCAAAAACTTGAATTTGCTAAAGAACAGGTATCTGACAATAGGCAATACTATAAATACAAATCGAATAACATAATAGAAAATAAAAGAATACAAATTATATTGCGATAGAGAAATCATGACAGACATCACTATTAAAACCAATGGACCAAGTACTCTGAGTTAGCAAAAGAATTTAATAAACGGTGGAAGTTAAAAAATGTAACCATCATTCCCATAATTATATCCTCAACAGGGGTTGTGCCAACCAGTTTAGAAAGACACAGAGGTCAGCTTATATTTAATTCAAAAGTCTGCGATTCTGGATATCTTTCATTTAATTAGATCGTTTTTAAACGAAGACTAGTAAGCCTTATCATTGTATGGAACTTGACAGTAGTCCGTTCCCATGTCACTTGGTGGCAAGAATGAAATAACAAAATAACAATAGCGTTACTAGCTACTGGGTGTAAATCTAAATCTAAACACGCTGCAACTGATTCCTAGCCAAGGAACTAACCCCGTTTGCTATTTTACGTCACCAGCAGTTACATTTCTAGATAAAGATACCTTTTACTTCGGTAAATATGTTTATTCCCTCTTTCGCCTGTTCAATCAATATTTCCGCAGTATCGTCAATATCAAACGATCCGACCGAAAAGCACTTTCGCTGGAGCGGCGTTATCACACCCGCAAGATTGGATCCGGCCTTAGCCTCACGTCTAAGTGAATCGTAAGACCGAGGAGGAGAAAGCGAAGAAAGAATTCCCGCAACGGGGGATTTGGGCACGCGCCTATCCAAACATAGCTGCCTTCTTATTCCTGAGAGAGGACACAGGGGGGAGAAAGAGAATTCGTGGGGGAGAGGCGATGCTGGGAAGCGCGAAAAAGAATCCGGAATCAACAAGTCCTCCGGTGGGGAAACGCTTCGCGGCGGTCCGGCTTTTCCGGTCTCTGAACCCCTCTTCCTACAACGCAATCTCTTTCGCTTCTTATTCCCCCTTCTCTTTCATCCTCTCGATGGCTTTTCCTTTCTTTTCTATCGGCGGATCGATCGGGAAGCATGTTCAATGTGCCGGAGCGTCTCTACGTACTTCATCTCATCTCAGCCTCCCTAATGATTTCTTACTCCATCTCGGGCTTAATTCAACTCCCTTCCCCATTTAGTCTCACGTTTCTTCCGCCAGATTCTAGAGATGCATTTTCCGTTATATTTCTCACCTTTCATTTCCCTCCCGTTTCACTTTTCCTTTGTTCTTTTCTGGGTGTAGATAAGGTTTCCAGACGTCAGACGTCGCCGACAATAGTAAATGAACTTACACTTAATTGGGAATTCGGGGAATTTTATCGGGAAATTGACGATTTTCAGACAATTCTCACATATATTATCGACTGAAGAGGACAATTTAACGAAAAATATAAGACATTACGTCGACATGTACATTCCGTTTTGCCGAAAACACGAGACATTTCGCCGACTAATGTTAGACAATTGTGATTGTGACACACGGCGATTATGTAAAGAGGTACGATTTAGTCTGCTTTGCCAGAAATTATAATTTACCATGTTACTGCGACTATTGCTTAACATTTTTTCGTAAAGTTTGTGAGAGAAGGAATTACAACTGTGAAATATAGCGACATGACTGGGACTCGAACCCATGTTCTACACGTGGTTCGTTAGAATACCTGCCCGGAAAGTGGGAGATCTAGGTTTGAGTCCCAACATGTCGCTATTGTTGACACTTGTTATTCCTTGGGATTCAGCCGCATGGCTTTATTGTGCAACGTTAATACACCTTTTCCTAATTCATATGTGAGAGAAGTCTGCTTTCATTCGTTTTTGTCTTGGCTTTTTTCTTGGAAGTGAGGACGCGAAATCT
Organism: Ladona fulva; assembly: GCA_000376725.2. NCBI lineage: Eukaryota > Metazoa > Arthropoda > Insecta > Odonata > Libellulidae > Ladona > Ladona fulva. Next base: position 333,666 of record KZ308207.1, on the reverse strand, counting down.
GTTGAGGTATCAGTGATCTTGAAATAAAGACCTCATTTTGGTCTCTTTTTTTTCTGAATGCTATGGAAAATTTTTTTCATAGACTTGTGTCACAAAAAAAACGTTGAATAGTTACTGAATATAGCTGAAAATACAAAATTTTCGTGCTCGGAATGGTCGAAAATTCTGGCAACGTTTTGTCAGTATGAATGTACATACTCCATCTATTCACATGCAGCCTTGTAATTACTGCAGATATTTTGCTATGCATATATTTATTATTATTATTATTACGTTTAATGACATGAAACTAACATATACTTCACGACCATTCACAACTTCGTTTCACTGAATACGATCTCCAGCCATCTTCGTTTCCGAGCAGCTTTTCATCTACTGCTCTCTTTGCTTCTCAGAATATTTGCCCACCTCCTGCGCATTTTGCTGCTTTCAAAACAAGCGCGTGTTCTGTCACTTTGCTCCCGTCCTGTTTGTGCACCAAAATGTGTCTTATCTCGGAAACCAGAGGGAATAACCTGAAGGAATTCAAGCTTACGAAAGGATATGCCACATCAATTTTCGTCATTTGCCTCCCTATACGAGAGCAAATAAGACAAGATGACTGGAGGGCCGAAATAACATGATTTTTCATCTATTTCGTCCTCTGCTTTTAAAAAAATCTTATCTGATTTCTCTCCATCTGCGGTGGCTCAGAGGTCGGCGTTCTATCCTGACGACGCCGGTGACCCGGTTTTGAAAATACACGTTTGTCGTGGGGTAATTTTGAGGTTGGACTACTAAGACTAAATATCGAAATAATAAAAAAATGATTTTATTATTTTGCTAGTTTCCCAGTGTTGATAAAAACTCGGCTATAGTTCTAATGACCTCCATTATTTTTATCTATCAGCGTAATCATAAAATATTACGGACGTTCCAGGTATCACCGCACTATCTCTTAAGTCTGTTCATCTTTATCTTGTAACATTGATATTGCTTCTTGGGTTTTTTATATGGTCCTTTCAAATAATCCATCGTGTCAATCTCAAACAGAATAGATACAAAAATATTTCCTACCTTGAGAGAGGTAAACACCCATCGGAGTTATCACGGGATTTTATTTCTTTATTGCTCTGGTCAATACGTTCTATTTTATTGAATTATAGACACTCGATACAGTCAATAGACAATGCAGTCATTGCTACAAATATTATTGTCTTATGCAATCAGTATTGTAATAAAGTATTTTAAATTTATGTCAGTGAACTCATTGATAGTTTAGGTAGGCTTCAAGTAAGAAAACTGCTTGATAAATCCTGGTAAATAATACGGTTTCCTTAGTTGTTAGATTTATTCCAATTAAATACAAAAAAAATGCAAGAATTTTACGATTCTCTAATTACGATATACGCAAAATGTTTTCGTATGCAAATACGACGTACGCAAAATGTTTAGTCATTCAGTATGGATTTTTAATACATTTCTGTAATCGGTTTTCAATACTGAATTTATTAATACTCTCAAATGTTTTGGATTTGAAAGGGGGGAATCATCATCAGGTATAGGAAATTGCGTTAAGTAAGCAATTTTAGAGCAGATGGACCTATCAAGATGTGGAGGACTAATGGTGATGATGAAATAGTACCGCCTCGTTGGTGACAGCGCCCCCGAGGCGGCTGAGTCACTACTTAACTGCCAGATCCCGGCCCGGCTTTCGAGTCATTTTCGTCGAAACACGTTTCAGCTTTTCTCCATCTATAATCCGCACTATTCTCTCTTTTCCTATCTGAAATTTCACCTCTAATCCCTGCCCATCAACGCATCGATCCCATTCCCGCGCTTTGTACATTCTTTCCGTCCCTTTCGACTCCTTCCCAACTCCGCAGCTTCGCCTAGCCTCGAGCCAGGATCGATCAAACAACTGTAGCGGGTTCGAACACCGTCGCAGGCACCGCCGCAGATGTTTACCTCCTTCCGTTGGGCAGGGAATGGAGCAAATAACTTTAACCATAGACGCTCCGTTAAGCTACACGGTTAACCAAATAAACCCCTTTCTCTACGCTTCCTATCTCCGCTCACACGCCTTTGCTGTATCGCTCCCTCTCCATAAGAGAGAGGGAGCAAAGAACATAAATGACGAAAGAGAAGATCCCTGTAGGAATGACTATTGGATGGAGAGATAGGAAAGCGTGGGTGAGTAAGACGGGGAGAGAAAGGGGAAGGAAATTGAAAAGAATGGGTAGGAAAACAGGGAATTTGGGAATGGAAGGAAATGTCGAAATGAAAAGGGAGCGTGCAGGAGTGGGAGAAATAGTAGAGGTGGTATCCGGAATCTTCCGAAGAGAAGAGCTGTGAGGGCAGAAAAAGGTGGGTGGGGAGGGAGAATTTGAGGAGGCGCGAATAGACCGTGCATATGTGCGCACGCGTGTGAGGAGACGCAGACGAGCCCGTATGTGTTGCGAAGGAAACTGGGAAATTGAGAGCAAATTGAAAAATGGAGACCGGTCAAAGAGGAGGAGGATTAATTAGGGGGGGAGATTGGGTGTGTGGGGGGGGGGTAAAAAGGGAGCGGATGAGGTGATAAGAGAGGGACAGAAAGGGTTGTTGCGCGGAGAGTGTTTAGAAAGGGGAAATTGAAAGTAAATAGGAAAATTGGACTGAGTCAAAGAGAGTGTTGCGAGAGAGTTTTTGGAGGGGTTTGGAAGGACGGACAGGAAGAGGCTGAGAGAAAAGGTGTAAAGAAGGAGGAGGTGCGGTTGAAAAGGGATAAAGAGGCTTAAAGAGAGGATACTGGAGAAATGGAAGAATGGGGGAGTGGATGAGCAAGGATGGGCATTAGAAAGCAGAGGTTGATAAGCTCAAGGAGAGAGCGTAATAGCGAGAGAAGGAGAGGGAGACAAGTTGGAGGAAAAGATGGATGTGAAAGGAAGTGTTGCCTGAGAAAGTAGGTAAAAGGAAGTGGCGTAAGTGAAAGGAAGTGGTGCTTTTTAAAGGGAGTTGTGTAAGTGAAAAGATGATGTGCACGTGGTAGGAAGTTGTGTAGGTGGAAGGAAGTTTCGTCAGTGAAAGGAAGCGGTGCATGTTAAAGAAAGTTGTTTGTGTGAAAGGAAGTGATGCCTGTGAAAATAGGTGAAAGGATGTGGTGCGATATAAAAATGGTTAAATAAGTGAAACGAAGTGATTCATTCCAAAGGAAGTAACGCAAGTGAAACAAAGTTGCGTTATATTAAGAAGGAATGTTGTATGAAATGTTATGTTAGGAGCAAGATAATAATTGGAATAGCTCACAGGAAAAAACTATTATTTGAAGACAGTAGAAGAAAATCACATTACAGTAGAATAACTTTAGTTATTCAAGGGGGAGTAACTAGTTGAAAGAGAGTTCTGAGAAGTGAAAGAAACAACATCTAATTCTCATTATAGGGAATTTCAACCCATACGCGGTAGACGGGGAATAACAGGGTTAATAGGATATACAAGCGTAAAAGTAATTAAAAGAACGTGATACATAAATTAATTATAAACGTATAAAGTATAAAATAGGATAATTTGATGATGATTAAGAAAAAACAAGGATACAACTTTGAAATTTGAATGGATTGTGTATTATGAAGATTGCCAAACTCATTGAAAGACATATATCTTTCAAAAATGAATAATCTGGCACATAACTGAGGAAATACATAGCTATACCTTATCACTCTTACCCAAATATCCTCGAATAATCTCTTCAGTACCTTTTTTATCCCATGGAATACAGTTTATCATCATTGATTATTAAAACGAAAGTAAAACACAGAAAAATAAAAAGGCACATTTTTAATGAAATATTCTTCATTCTAGAAGATGTTGCCTTTCCAAAAATTCTCTCTTAATTTGCTCCGAAGTGGTTACTCGAAGGCCGGGTTGAACCTCAACCTAATAGGAAACAAAAGCCCTGAAGAAGGAATGAGGCTTACTATGCAAGATGAGGAGTGATGTAGTTTGTCCCAGTTTTCCTTAACAAGCCAAAGTACTTTATGTCCACGTCGGTGCAACACAACAACACAACGTCCAAATATGTGATACTTTTCGTAGTATTCAAACAGTAGTTACCTATACACACACACACACAAACACACACACACACACACACATATATACATACATACACATATATACGAGTAAAAGTTGCTTGCATACTGCAAGCTTAATGTAAGATACATTAACTAAGGCATTGTACACCACCTACAACACTCCACCTGCTATAGACAGACTGCCATCCACCAACTACAAAACGTAAACGAATTATTCAAAATACATCCATATGATTTGTCCTAGCGTCGAACCTGGGTCGATTAGGATAGATATCCTTACGGCATACGATAGAAATCCCTATCTTCTATANATATATATATATATATATATATATATATGCCATTATTTAGCTTCAATCATACCTCAGTAGCCTTCATATAATCGGATCAATATACTTGACAAGGACAAATAAATTCAAGGAATTATTCCGTTTATCCTGTACCTAAGTATCCCTGTGCCTCTGGCAGAAATAATAACCATTAGAAATAAGATAATCTAATTTTTTATAATCGATAATGTTATTACAACTAATTTAGCGAACCAATGTTAACTTTAGACATGTAATTTCATATTGTAACGGTAACAATTAAACCTTCATTCTCTGTATTTTATTTTTTATAATTCGATTTTCATTTTTGTTCTCATTCTTGATTACCCTAAATTTATTGTATGATATACAGTCCTTACATGCATTTACTGGGTTTTTTCACCCCTCTTCTCTGTGGGTGTTTTCCAGCAACGTGGGTTTTTTCTTTGTCGACCTTCAGTTGCAATTATTTTATCACACGCCGCACTCTTTCTTTTTGTTATAATTATATTTTGTACACATCACAATTACATACGAGATTCGGTGTAAAGGAGGCGCACATGGAACTAACCTCGCCAATAAAGTGTCCATCTATCTATCGATCAAACAAAATGGAAGATTTCCATCCATTCCTTTGCAACTGCAGTAATACTCTCGCATTAACATTGTTCTTTAAACACAAAAAATCATTCCATGAATTATAGCTTATTCATGATACGTTAAATTACCGCCAAATCCTTGAGGGAGCTATCGCCTTCAATTCATTCGCCCCTTCCATTTGATACATCACGACATTCAGCTGCTTACTCCCGTCCTCGTGAACAGAAACAACCCGAAATTTTGAAGAAGGGCTCCAGTCGCATAAACCACCTAAAGAGGCTAAACATTGGGCACATCCTTTGCCTCAGTACGGGGAAGATAGAAAATAAAACACGGAGAGATGAGGAAGAAAGAGAAGGGCTCAAGTGCTCGAGAGAAAGGGAAGCGAAAATAAAGGTGGTGAGATATGGTGGAAACAGTTGCCGCCGTGGCTGTTTGCGGAGGATGGAACGAAAGAGAGAAAGAGGATTGGGCGAATGAGATTTGAAGCGTGCTATGGGAAGGTGCACTCCGCCGCGATGGATTGGGGAGGGGCTTTGGTTGGCGGGGGGGCTTCGGCGTGTGCGTGGGTGGAGGGAGACGGGTCGATACGGCTGTGTCCGAGGTGTCCACTTTTGGTGGAATCCCATGGAAAGAAAGGCGGAGTGGAAACACGCGACTCATTCCCGCTATTGTCTGAGCGCCTCTCCTTTATGGCCTCCGTATTCGCATTCAAATGCAGCGCGTCGTCGCTTTAAACTGCTCTTCGCGGAGAAGAATGCGTTCGAACGGGCGAATCGCTCTCTGTCCCGCAAATGATTGAGGGATGTTTTGTATGAGATGACTTCTACCTCTAGTGCAGAATGAGGTGAAAGCTAACATTATGATCAGTTTCGTTTTTATCGTGAAAAAAAGAATATATATAACTATAACAAAGGATAAATACTAATAATAAAGGTTAAAAAATACAATTAAAACAAAAGAAATAAAAAATGGGAAAGAATTTTGTTTTAACTTGACTTTTTTGCTTATATGGGTCACCTGATGTACCGAAATTCCAACCAGCCTGTCACGTCACTTAATAAACAGTACAAGAGAGGCCATAAGGGTCATCGAAGCCGTCCCTCATAGTATGGCATAGGCAGATAAGAAAGTGCGAGGAATTTTTATGCTAAAACCGGCCTCTTCAGATACATTTTTCCGTAGGCGACTATTGCGATATTGACAGATTAGAGAATAATGGTGCACACCCTCCAGATAAAAACTCAGATTTGCAGTTTACTAGTGTGACGTAAATGTAGATGGAAGTTCTGCGGTATAAATAGTCTAGGACGATAACTCATTTACGTAGATGAATGAGTAAAAGTTTTAATGATCAAATCAGTGGCCTCGAGACATCATTTAGATTAGAGGTGCGGTTAAAAAAATTGGCTATGTAGAAAGCAATACCACGGTAGTTTATCACTTATAATTGACGATTTCGTATTTCGTTTTTGTAGTATAAAATCCTTTCATGTATACTTCGTGTGATATAACACAAGAAAACACAGGTTAAATTGCTAGTCTATGGGTGTGCACCGATCGCCTAGCACCTACTGAAGATCCGCCTATTGTTAAAATTGATATCAAATCTGTAAGTAAAAGAAGGTTTGAACACGGCTGTTTATGAATTAGAGGTTTTAAAACACTCCGTAAGCCGTATTTCGGCAAGTGGAACTCGCGCTCAGAGACAAACGGGAAGCTCCGGATTACCGATTTTTGGGAAGGCCCAATGATCATTTCGGAGACAATGTATCAATCATCAGGGGGTCTCCACAAAGGAAGTGAGTTATTCGTGAAAACTTCCTTTGAAGGAGACTTGCTTTGTGGAGACCCCCTGAAGCTTTTTTGAACGCTGAACGTTTTATAAACCTCTAAGATGTAAAATCTGTTATGACGTATCGCTTACACCTTTATTTTATACCAACACAAGGCTATTGCTTAAGCACAAGGAATTATGAAGGACATGCATGGCTTGTTTATCGTTCATCCTTCCCAATCAACAATTATCATCCGCTAGGATAGTGTATGTCAAAGGAGCGCCATAACTTTTTGTCATTTAAAATTTAACTCGCTTAAAATAGATATTTTTTCGCTTATGCATCTGATTATTTTCAATTAAATGTTCCCATAATTCGATCAAAACGTTCATAAACCTCTATCACCGGACTCTCCCTTTCACTTTTTTTATTTCACCAGCATTCTTTTCCTTGATTTTCCATTCCACGTTCTTTATTCTGCAGTTCTCCCCATTCTCTGAAACCAATGCTGTTTTCTGCTGCCCTCTTTTCGTGTAACTGCTGAATTATTCCTCTGTAACGGACGTTTATATGCAGTCCCATTCGGTTAAACGCACGCCTTCCCTCTCTTTCACTTACCAACTCCCATTTCATCCTCTGCTTCGGTTTCCCCATTTTCCCTTTCCTCAATAACTTACCGTGCCCGTCCGCGAGTTTTATATTCCGCGAAATTTGCTTGAGATATATTGAAAAATTACACAGAGATATGTCACAGAGAAAGGGTGAGTATGAGAAGGAAAATTGCAATTCCCTATCTTTGACGATATGTTACGTTGAATATGTAAGTATTGTACTGAATTTTGGTGTTTTTCTAGTATGACATTTGTTGTAAGATGTATACGGTTACAAATTGGCCTTAGGGCCAATCAGTAACCTCTTGATTATAATAGTAATTAAAGTATTGGTATTAATTATGATTATTAGTAAATCAACAATAATTACGATTGTAAGGACAACAATTTGCATGGGTGGTTAATTGTAAATGGACCATATACCGCATACCATGTTCTACAACTGCCTATAAGACGCAGCAAGGTTTTTGGGAGAGTATTGAAAATTTTTATTTCAATAAATACGATAAATATCTATATCCTCAAATCAGACACAATCTACTTTTATAACCTAATATTCTTGTAAAATATGCGTCTTATACATTTACACCTTACATTTACATTTAAACCCTGCAAGCCGTGGCAGGGGGTGTAAAAACACCGTTATCCTATCACACCCTAACTGCTATTAACTTCTCTAATACCTCGCGGGGAAAACGACCAGAAGTAACTATCCGTCCCGGCAATCACTTCCCTGGATCTCTTCTTAGTTTTCTCTTGGAGCTTGCGCATGTTGCTAACTGAAATAAAAATATCAGCTATCTCGTCGATAAGAACCGTAGTGATACACTTTTCAAAAAGCTTACGTCCGCAATCAAGTCTTTTGTCCCTAAGCGAAGTCCACCCTAAGGATTCTATAATGATCGAAACAGTAATGTCGAATCTAAAATCTCCATTGAAAAACCTAGCCGCTCTACGTTGAACCGTCTTCAGATCGGAGACTAATTCTACTTCGTGAGGAATACATGTGCATTTATATGTTGGCAATTCTGACAAATCAAAAAGAAAACCTCCTCTAACACTTATACAAATTGTAAACGAGGCAAGGATATCAACCAAAGAAGAAGAAAACATTAAATACACACACCATTAGCAGTAGAATAAATAGAAATCTAAACCCGTTAAAGCATTAAATTTCATTCGAAAAAGATGCCGAAATAAAGGCTACTAAACCATAACAAAGAACGGCGAAAATTTTGATAAACTCAATTTTGGTAACCTTGGAAACTTGTTTACTTTACCGAAGCTTTTCCTTTCCCCTCACCTAATGGCAATATTGCTCTTAAATTTCCCACAGTTATAACTATCCCTTTCCAAATTTGCAGTATAAACTTTCAGGAGCCTAATCTTTCCCTTTCCACCGTTAATTGTCGACGGTTCATACCGAGTTCCACTGAATCAGTTGAATTAGCTGCTATCCCGTGATTCAATACACCGATTTTCTCTTCCCTCTAAAAGTAGACGAGCAGATGGGGATTAGGGATTCCAAAATTATCCTCTTCTTCAAACACCCACAGCGTTGCCCTTGCAGTATTTATTTTTCTTTCTTCGGAAGGCAAAGGAGTTGAGGAGGAGTATTTATTGAACTAAGAAAGAGGGACGGACTCGGGAGAGTAGACTTGGGCGAGATAATTTCAAATTGAGGGCGGTAACAAAAGGTGGAAGAAACTTCTTTAGCTCTTAGCAACCAACGATCATAAATATAAACAAGTTCATCCACTCGTATCCTCTTAACGGATTCACCGCATCATGATTCGTTTATGGGATGAATTTTGGTCGTATCTTTATCTTTTCAGCGTCCTCTAATTCGGTATTGTTAAAAGATTAAATTAAATATATAGTGTCAAGCGATATGAGGTGAAATTTCATGATTTTTATAGTTAAACGACAAAACTTGCGCAAATCTACAAAATGTATAGCAAACGTTTACCGTTTGCTTTAAAGTATATAACGAACGTTTACCGTTGATACTATAACATAAAAAATGTTTACACTTCGTTGTACATTTTTGAATTTCTACAAGTTTTGTCATTAAATACATTAAAATATATCAAATAAGTAGGGGACTGTAGCATATGGGGTATAGCATACCCCATTTCTACAGCAAACCTCCTTATCTATGGCATACCCCTTACTAAACACTTCATTCCAACCCTAATTACTGTATTCTAACTTACTACACCCTTCTCTACACTGCACCCCTAACTATTCTATATCCCTTGCCAGAGCTGTAGGCAAGATTTGTCCATAGGAGGTTTAGAGTTTAGAGCCATGGAGTACATTGCCTACAATACAAGGGCGGGAATACTTCTTTCCAAAATGTAATGAAATTAGAAACTGATTAATTTAAAATGTATACCCTGCGATCTCCAGCGGTGTTTTATAGTATAATTGCGAGAGGCCATCCTCTCGCATGCTTTCGTTTCTTTAGCTCTTAGCAACCAACGATCATAAATATAAACAAGTTCATCCACTCGTATCCTCTTAACATTGCTCATGTGGCTTTGTTCTTGTTCTTGTGGGGGGTTGGATCCCCAGAACCACCCCCTTGGCTACCCCTCTGTCCGTATTCTATACCCATTATTCTACCTCTTATTTTGACTCGTTATAGCACTCGACATAAATCCTACTACCACATCCTTTTATTTTCTATAACCCTCAGTTCATTACAATTCCATCTAAGCCTAAGTAGCCAAATAAATGTGTATAGAAAACTAGTGCAAAAAGTGGCAAAATTTTCCTTGCCAAAACACACATATTTGCCAGGTTACCAAAAATACAACATTGACAAAAGGACTGAATTCTTTAAATGAATAATTTCATGAAAAAAAATAGCTAAACCTAAAAATATCGTAAAGGATGGGGCTCTGGGAGAGGACGGGAAAAGAAAAAGTGAAAGGATGCAAAAAAGAAACGCAAAATAAATATTTAAGGAGGGAACAAAACAAATGAGAGTTGAAAGTGGAGGCCGCATTTCGAAGAGTTAACGAAATAAGGAGAAGGAGATGAATGGAAATGAAGAAATATGAGTGACATACATTATCGCACGCTTTGGAACGCTAAGGTAAGGGAGCTGACGGTTTCAATCCTTCTTAGCTATGAAACGATATAGACTCCTTTTTAGGATTATATAAATTCGATATTCTAAAATATTCCGTTTCTTTTGAATTTACGTAACATTATCAGAACATTAAAAGGTTCAATACCTCGAGTTAAAAACTGATTGTAAGAAAATGTTTAATGTAATGCGATGCTTGATAAATTCAGAGAAAGTACATTTGCAGAAGACGTAAATTGCTCGTATTATGCGACCCCCTTCCTCTACTTCTGCCGATCCGACAATGTGCGTAAAGTAAGAGAAATTGATGCGACGAAAAGTCGTTTTAGGAACCCATTCTTTCCGCGAACGATACGCGATAACAATAAGCTAAAGAGGTAACTCGAACGCTTGATGTTTACACCCCCTGCCATACTCCGAAAGGTGGATTGCGGGGTATTTGTGTAGATGTAGACGGAATTACGATAAAGATGCTTTCCGTGAACCATATACATTCCAGCGTTTCTTACTGAATTGATAAGAAATACTATGAAATACACCAGAGAAAGCTAAGTAATGCAGGTCAATTTCTTTTACAAAAGTTTCAGGAGGTCAGTATTTTTGGAAAACATCACAATGGTGCGTTAAGCATGCAAATGCTACACATTATAGCGTTTGTATCTTTATTAATGTCGAAGAAGAGGCTATAGAGTTTCTTTGGCTACTATTCGGACGTCCATTAAAAAATATTCCGTTTTCTTGAAACGATGTCACGATTATTAACGTAACCAGGTTGCTACTGAGTTCATGAATTCAGGAATTCATTTTTGAGCCCAAAAAAATCAAATATATCCTTAAGAAAAGGGAACGAATCTGATGACTCAAAATACCATGGACAAGCGAATGGGTATTCTAATTTGTATTTAAATTTCCGAATTGCCGCAAATATATTCCTAGTTACACCTTATATAGAGGTAAACACATAGATAGATATATGAGGCCTCTAATACTTTTCATAACAGGGGCATTGCGTGGTTCGAAATGTTGATAAACACGTTGAATGCAATACAAACTGAATAGTGCAAGTATCAAAAGACGTAGTTCACCTAGATTTTCAATATTAGTATTTATTCTCAGTAGAAAATATTTCTTAAGGAATTGGGAGGAACCCTGGCAAGGAGTTTAGCATGAAATTGGTCCTGTTTCATCAATTAAAGTTGAATAACCTGAAATTCGAACATTAAAACCAAATGTATACGATTATTGTCATCCGTGTCATCATTCAGGTTCAGAATTCAATTAAAAACAATAAGTATTTATTATCTTGCTACTTGATGATTTCTGAACGATGTACTCGCATGCAGAGTGATTCACTCTTTATTCTACTGCAGGAGCGTTCAACCCAGGACCCTTGTTTCTTTTCGTGCAAATAACGGGAGCGTTTTCTCTTCTAAAGGTCTCATTCAGTTTTTATAACCCAACTTGATGGCTAGAGTTACCAGATTCTGATACCGAAACTTGACAAATTCTAATACTTCCTTCATATGAAACAACCTCTCATGCTTATTGCTTATGCTTTTACAAACTGCCTTAAGAAAGAGAGATTTACCTATAACTTTACATATATGTTACGCAGCAGTTTTTCCTCAGGCTCTCCTAAAATAGAATCAATCCATTACGAATTGATGCGAGGAAATGATATTGATGGAGTACTCCACATTATTAATTTTCTCTCTCCTCTCGAAACTCTACTTCAAATATGACCGGATTTAGGTCACCACGCAACGCAGTATATTACTAAACGCAGTTCTATTCGGCTTTTACGAAGCATTCCTGATTCCGGTTGACTGACACAAATACGGAAAAAATTCCGAAGTCGGAAGAGGGCAGAAAAGCTAAGCCGAAAGGATTAAAATGATAAAATGCGTTACATAGTAACAGATAAGGTGCTTAGAAGATTTTAACAGGGACGTTTGGCCTGCTTTTCAATCAATCCAGGCCGTGTATGAAAAATATGGTAGATGTATATAAATACATCAATTGATATAATCCCATAGGTCGTCTATGTATGAGAATATGAATTTTCAAAATGAATCTAACTTTAGAGCATTTTTATATCATGAACTTTAATAGCAATAAATTAATAATATAGAAGGTTGCTATGATGATCTATACAAACTATGGAATTAATAAAAAATGAACTTTACAATAACTCATAAATAGGCAAATATTTAAGAATAAATCTTATTTATATATAATAAATAAATTATTTATTTTTCATTCATAGTTAAGGCAAATTTTTATTAATTGCAATCCATCTTCAAATAAAGCATGTTTTAATTATAAGCTTAACAATTTCATAATCCTCCTAAAATGACAATAAAATTCAGAACATTCTAACATTATTAAATAAATTTGCTTGATTGGACTGTATAATATAACGGATAGTGCACATGTATTTGCAATGAATATATGAGTCCGACTAAAATATGAGTAGCAATATGCTAGAATGCAATGTATTAAAATTTGTATGAATTTAATTTGTAATGGATAGAATCCTCATTACTGGGGACCTAAATATCATTTGATAATTACATTTTTAAATAATTGTTATCACATTTTATTAATTCGTTAAATTAACGAACATTCAGATAATCTGAATTTATAGATCTCTTCAGAAGCGTATGCTTGGCATGAATATATCCATATGTTTGCATTAATGCGATTATGCCCAACTTAGTTTAATCATTAACTGATGGTAAAGAAGTGTATTATCTTTTTTCATTTTGTATCATGTTTAAATGGCCTTTGCTGAAAAATGTTTTTCTCTATTTTCAGGTAAGGCGAAATTGTCCAAGCTTCGATGGTTAGCTTAAGTGAAAACGTTGTGAGTACACTTTGTAATTTATTCTAAATTTTTACTTTCGTATCAATAGTGTGTTATAGTATTATTAATTATATAGTCACAATAAATAGTAATATTATCATGTATAATAAAAGCAAATGTCTGTCCGTCCCCCTATTTATCTCAGAAACGGCTTGACTTAGAGATCTGAAACAAACT
>KZ308207.1:278132-319728 GCA_000376725.2 Ladona fulva | reverse complement strand
GACCAGAAATATACGATAATAGATATGTTTTTAAACTAAATTAAGTTCCGTCATGCTTGACGGGGGCGTTTACTAGTATTATAATATCATTAATTGTTAGTAATTTTTAGAATCTATAAGGAAAAGGAACACGGTTGTGCTAAGACATTAGAGATTCGAGAAAATCTCCGTTGTTTTTATTAACAACCGCTATTTGGAGCTTTTCTCGATCTCTGGTAAATTTTAATTCATTCTAAAGTTTTAATATTTTTAGATCTATTTACTTTCATGTCATAAAATCATTCTAAAGCGATACTGTATGTAAATTAAATTTCAAGAACCATATTACGAGTGTACCGGTTTAAAAAAATTATCGCCTTGAAGATACTCAAATAACACCCAAAATATAAGTTAATCATTATCCCATCATAATTATCGTATCTAAAATTCATCCCCTTAGCTCATATTTGCATAAAAGTCGCGTTAATTTATTTTCTGAATTACCAACCGATTCCGAGGGTAAAATCATTCCTTGAAACTGTAAATGTCATAATTCGATTTAATTCCTCCCACGTTGTGGAACTGGACACGCGGAACATGATTTGCAGGAGGTAACAATTTAATTCGTGCTAAATTCGTAAATACGGCATGAGGACGAAATCAAATTCTGTTACAGCATTCCCGGCAAACAGTGACAACTCGGAATCCTTTTTGATACGAAACTCGATTACATTAAACTTGAAAGAGTTTCGGAAATATATCACCCGCCTGTCGATTCCTTTTGACAGCTTCACTTCCTCCACGCTCGTATTGACAGATTTTTGAGGGTGTGGACATATTTTTAAAAGGGACAAAAGGGCAAACGACTCCAAACAGTCGTGCGGAGAGTCGTTTCTGGTAATCGCCATTCATAGAGCACGGCACCAAACGGAAATTCCTGTGAAATATCGCCACTTTCCCGCTGGCACATTTCTTTATATATTCTCCCTTCGCGTCCAATTGCGAACGGACTGCGCTTTAAAATACTTCAGGGTTGCAATTCCTCCTCTTAAGGTATTCGGTTCCCTCATTTTCATCGGAATAAATTCATATTAATAGTTTTTTTTCAGGAAGGAAAGGTATGAAAATGCCGATGAATTAAGGAAATGGTGCATCTATTATTTGCAAAAATAAAAGGTTAATTAATGCATTGGACATTGTTACCATTGTTTCCGAAAATCTCTATGTTTTCGTGGTTGAATATTTGAATTGCATTTCGGAAATTTAAAATACATGTAGTACACTACATACCAGTTGTTGTAGAAACTACATAGTTGTTGAAAAACACCAAAAAACGACAATAATCCATCAACACAATGGGTTCTCCAACTTTATCAACAATGCAATTCTACCCCTTCATAACCCCTTTTATACAGATTTTTGGTATTCGTTTCGCAATTGTTTTTCCCGTTTTGGAACACGTCCTTTTTCTCCAATTCCTCTCCTACCCCTGATGCCTTCATGAATGGCATAATTGTCAGGGCAGAATCACATTTTGATGAATTTTAGAGTTTTTCGATAACAACTAACTTAACCATCAGTGGCTACATACCAACAGATATTGTTTACAAAAGGATGCTCGTACTTGAAAGGGTAAGAGAAATTCTTTGGTGCTCGCCTTACGCGCAAAGTCACCTTTAACAGTTTTGCTTCTTTATAATATTTGAGTTGGATAATACATATAAGTGGCTTGATTCACAGCAACGACCTCAAAAGTCTCTCACGACATAGGGGAGGTTTTCCTTCCAGTCACGCTGTATAGCCAGTACCTCTATGAGATCGTGGTTGAGAACGATACCGCTCAGTCGAACGAAATCACGCTCCCTTGCCTACAAAGTCTCCCAAACGTATGTCTATACTCGTATGTTCTGTCTAGGTAACTGAATGGATAGGGCAAGCAACCGTCGCCCGGGTTCTTGTCCTGGTCCCATCAGAGTTTCTGTACGTCCATTCCTTCTTATGAATTCTAAATACGATCTATAATGAAAAATCAAACGAGCTATTCTTATTATTATTGGACCTTTTAATAGCGAGGTTAGTCCCAAGAGGACATCTCTACCACCGAACCTCGTATCTTATTGTGCATTGATATTTACCATTAAAAAATCCAAAAACATAAATAAAAACTATCTAGAAAATCACCTACAAAGAGCTGCATCCACTAAAAATGTCAGCCGGAAATTGAAAGCACGACGAATCAAATTTTAAGCAACTATTCCGTAAAATGTTTTCGTGTGTGATCTAAGAATAGCACCACAAATTATGCGAAAGTAACCTTACTCTTAAATCAACAAAAATGTGGGTAATTAAAATAGCCTTTGACTAAAGTGGGGAATGATTCAAAGTCGCAAAAAGTGTTTTCAATTTATAAGGATAGTTATTTTCTTTATTTCGGCTAAAAACACCGTATCATAATCGCATGGTCTTCTGCCTAATGGCAGGTCCCATCCACCGACGTTGTCGCAGGCATGTTCCTTGGTTTCCTTATATCTTCCATTTATTTTTATGACATACATCATTTTAAGCCTTATCCTTCCTTTTCTCATTTGCCCTTTTAGCGATCCATGTAAAGCTGTTCCAATTACCTCATTCCCTCTTAAAATGTGGCCTATCTATTTTTCTTTTCTATTACTACTGGTGTTTAGGAGTTTTCTCTTCTCTCTAACCCTATCTTGTTTCGTTCCTTACTTTATTTATCTATTGATCGCCACGTGGACACGACTAATTTAAATAGCTATAATACTAAGGCGCGGCATTAAAATGTATACTTAAAATAGACTTTGGCTAATGTACACTTAAGGATCTAGTTTCTCGATGGTTTGTTTGAGCTTAAGTGAAGGATACAGTTAACATCCATGCTAATTCATGATATATTTAGGAGGTTAATTATAATCTTCACTTATACTCTAACAAACCATTATAATACTAGGCATTAAAGTGAACATTACTTACAGTCCACTATAAGCAAACATTATAATACCAGGCCTAAGTTTACTCATCATAATCGATGCCAAAATATAAGCATAGGATTCAAAAACCACACAAAAGTTCGACCAGAGTTACACTATACAAACTTCGTGTTGCATTCCGACAAACACGGCATCGCATTCCTCAACTTCACCTTTATCCCGCATTTGGTACATTCAACTCCCAAACAGCAATTCCACAAGACGCGAAAACCTTTCTTTTTCCAGACGAGCCGAAATTGATAAACTGATGCAGAAGCGACACCTGAAGCCGCCCATAAACTCGCGGAAAATAAGCGCATTATTCATTAATTCCCTCCATCAAACTCCGAAAACGCCTTTAATTCTCCCGCTACCCAATCCATCTCTATTGCTCGCTCTATATATATCCATCTTCCGTTCCCTGGGGGCAAATACCGAAAGAAATACCGCCAAGGGTATTCGTCAACGGCTCTGAATTTCCGAGCATAAATCGAGAGACGGCGTGACAGGGTAAGTGCGACAACTTCTGCAAATTTTTCCTTCTTTGAAAGATCGATACGGGAGTCGGAAACTTCTGAGGGGAGGATATGACGTGGAGGGACGAACGAGAGAGGTTATGGATGTCCCCCTCCTCCTTCACCTCACTTTCAATTCCCCATTTATCCTTGCAGACGACCCACCACCTCGACCCCATCCTTTCAAAGCTAACCATCTTTCAGAAGATCGTCTTTTTCCTCCATGTTAAAACACTTCCTCCCGCACTACGTCATTCCGTGCCTCCCCTGAGGGAGGCCTATTCCGATAAACTCCCATCAAATTTTTATTCGTCGCTGCATTCATAGCTTTCCTATCCTTTTGGATATTGCCTCTTTTAATACTTCAAGCGACCTCTCGGCCTCCCTCTGAGACTTCGCATACGACTGGATATTCATCCATCCCCAAAAGTAACTTTGCTCTCCTGGATGCTTCCCTTGCAAGGTCTACCGAGGTGACTATTGTATAATTTAATATACTTCGGTGGCAATGGAATGGTATATTTCGATGAGCATCCTTGGATATGTTGAAGAATATTCTATAGAATAATAAACAAGTACATACTTCCCACTTTTTAAAGTCTTCGAGATATAGTGGACTGGCCATGCCACATGCCGATGTGAAGAGTGAGAATGTAAATATTAGTATAGAAGATAAAGTACTTTGTAGTGTCACAAGAAGCATTCTGTTGTGCAGTACTAGTCACTGTGGCGGTTTCGGGAACAGAAACTATTTTGGCTCCAACAAATGCCCTTTTTGCGTGAATTTATCGAGTAACTTTATAAAGTACGAACGTATTCGTCAATTGCAATAGGAATATCAATGCTGAGAAGCGGTGGATGTCAAAAACGTCATTGCTAAAGATAAGATGTCAAATGATTCATGTATAACGAGAAACTTCTAAAATTCATCGACCCAAACGAGTTGAAAGTAGTGATTTCAACGCTGTCATATAAATACACCTACTTTCAACCCATATTATATTTTTAGATCCGGAAAATGAACTTAAGACATGGTGACGTCGTAAAGGAAAAATACTTGGTGGAATTGCTACAAAAATCAATTTTTCTGTGGAATGTCGCCTATTAACGCTATTATATTGCGGTGATTTCGGTTTAATGGAAAGTGGACTTATAGATAAGTTAACCGTAACTTTTATGATTATTTTTCTTATTTATTCTATAAAAGGTCGGTGAGTAACCGTTTCGCTTAATAAGTGCAAACTGCATGTTAAATGCATTACTTACATTTACATCTTCCTAGTATTTTCATAATTGAATTAGATCAATAGATTCATATACTTAAAAATGAGCAAGTAATTTCAAAGATAGTTTAATATTACAGTAAAATCTATCAATACCAATTAGTGTATCCTTATGAAATAAAAATTTTGTTTTTATATTAGATGCATGCATGCATCCAATGGAGAATCTTAAGTGTGCACCTATCATTAATCAATTTTTGTGGTCCCACAGGGGCGAATTTCTCTTTAAATAAAGGTTTGAAAATGTTCACTGATCTTCAATGAAAAAACGAAACCTTTATATGTTACACGGGTGCATATGTTTCTTATAAGTTTTCAGCCATTATATACAGGAACGCATAAAATGAAATCTTCCAAGCGAATTCTCCCCTCTATAGAGGATCGTCTCGTACTTCAGAGGTTTCCTGATCCGACCCCAAAACCTAAACGTTTCTTTTTAAGTCAAGTGCGGAAGATCGGAGGGATCCAATTGCCTAAAGGTATCTCCTTTTAATCCGGATTATCACCTTAAAGTTTTGGGAAAAAGGATTCCCTTTATAAATACCAACTGTTTGGAAGACGTTTTAGTTTTGTGGTGGTAGAGAGAAAGCTTTTCTACGCTTGAGTGGGGATCTTCGCATGGAGAGTGACATACTGTAAGAAGAATATAATAATAACGCACCGATAGGTTTACCATAAGTAATTATATTCCCTTCCATCGACGAATTGACTCGGCAACGCATAGTCTTTCGACTAGTAGTCCCTTCGACTAGTTGTCTCAGCGACGAATAGTCTTTCGACTAAATATCCCTGAACCGACGACGAATATGATACAGTCTACAAATCGCATGTGTGTGTACAAAATGAATGAAAATGCACCTTTATGCATAATATTTCTTCGAACCTGCAACTTTTACTGTCCAACAACAGTTTCATTGCAGGCCAAACAGGAGGATAACCTGTAGACGTAAAGTCGACGAACGTGATCACTAGAATACTCCCATTTCTAAAGTATAATTTTCCAAACGTGATATTTACTACAGAAAAAACTACGTGTGTTGATAAAATACAAAAAGCGACAATATTTATCACAATTCTTTTGAAAGATTAAAATTTGTTTAGCCTGCTTAATTTAAATCTAAGCAACCACTACTACGGCAGAGAATCAGATGAGCAAGGGGTGGAAATACACTCTTAAAAAACCGAAACTCGATCATCCATTAGCCGTTCATTGTTTTCTCGTTATTTCTGCTGAATTCGAAACTGCACACTCCAGAGGATTCATAAGGATAGTCCAAACGCACCTCATGGTATTTGGTAAGCTTTCGATGTCTGATAAATTTAACATGGTACGGCTTACTGTCATAAAGACCGCTATAATAAGGAGGAATTACTTGATACAGACAAAAATTATATAGCGACATGCTCCTTTAGAGCTAGAAGATATTATTCAGACTCTTCGCCCATTAATTCCCTACATTTTCTTCCCACTACCTCTAGCTTATCATCCTCTTACCCCTTGCCTTATTTCTTTCTGAAAAAACTTTTACTTTTTCTGACCTTCCTTCGTCTGATGATGAAAGCTCTCCAGAGAAACATGTTATGCCGATATGCCAAAGTTTTTCTCTTACTAATTAAGAGTATCCTTTGCTGGCCATACCCAAAATCAATTCTCACTCTTCAGGATTAAGCGCCGTTTTTTATCTACTATTTAAATGAACATTTGTACTTTCTTAGTAATTTAACCCCAAATTTGAGAAAAATGGGGCCCTTCTTTATTATTACCTCTGTTATACTCACATCAATCATACTAGGGTAACATAGATACATAGCATTTAGCAGAGCACAAACCATTCCTATCATCCCGTATCATTTTTGGTTCACGGTTGTAAATGATAATACCGTGCAAAAATTGATAGCTCAAAATCCAAAAAGAATTTTTAATTCAAACTGAAATGAAATTTTACATCTCTAAAGCCATAGGACCTGAGAGGAACAGACGTGCCAGAGCCAAGGACCTGAGCATATAGAACATATAATAGCAAATAATATAATAACGGATATACGAGAAAACGCTATAAAGGATCATCTCATACTGAGCTAACATTTTACTAACCAATGGAATCAACTCATGTTCTTTGGACATTCCACACCCTCCCAGGGACCAAGTTAAACTACACCAACTTAGAACCCACTCTGAGGGACCGAGTAGCACCGCGCCGATTATGCCACGGAAACCCGCCACTAATACATTTGCTTCCATCCCTCTTCCTTCACATTTCATCCACCATCTTTATCTCATCCCTCCGTTCATCCTCCCGAATCTCTAATCACTTCTCCTCCACTCGCTACCCTCCTCTGTCACGCACTTCCTCCTCATTTGCATTCGAACTGAGCCTCCCCATCTCCTTCCTCCTCCTTACACTGTAATTCCATTACCAATTTAATGAATCGCGCGAGGTTCCACACCTACCCAGCTCTTCTATCCCACCATCTTCCGAGAGGAGTACCTTTAAAGGCAGTTTTAGAAAGAGCCGTAATATTTTTCGTTCTGGTTTTCGCTCCCGTTAAATGAAAATACCGAATTCCGGTTCGTTCCCCTCATCCTTTTAAACTGGTTCTAACCGGATTTTTTTCTCACTGGTCTTTAAAATATTTCTCCCCTGCAAAAGTTATTAAATTAGATTTAGCTTCCTTCGATTACTTTCCACTGCTTTAGAATGTAACGTATGATATCCAAGAAATAATTACAGAGAGTTTAGATCAGATTCATTTGAATCTGAAGCATTCATTTTAGTTCGCTGCGAGACATCTTTATCACAGCTTCAACCATTTAACCCTTTCGCCTTTGATGGAAGGGATCCCGGGCTCGAATCCCGGCGTATTTGAGACAAATTTGGAACGGAATAATAAATAACGCAGTTTCTGTTCGGGTTCTAGAATCTTAAATTTTCGGTTCGGGTTCGGTTTTCACAGCGGAGAAAATAACGATTTTCTTGTTTAGAATCTCAGTTCTGTTCCGGTACGGCTCCAATGATCGGATTGAAGAATTTAATTTTTTGGTTCGGGATCGGTATTCTCGCCGGAGAAAATAACGGTTTACCGATTCATTTCCGGTACTATTCCTCTCTTCGGGTCCAAGTATTTAATTTTTTTGGATCGGGTTTGGTTTTCAGCGCTGAGAAAATAACGGTTTTCCGGTACATAATATCGGTACTTTTCCGGTACGGTACCTCTGTTCGGATTGAGTATTTGTTTTTCCTGTTCGAGTTCGGTTTACAATCCGGAGAAAATAACGATTTACCGGTTCAGTTCCGGTACAATTCCTCCATTCGGGTCCTAGTATTTCATTTTACTTTTTTGTTCGGGTTCGGTTTTCACTGCGGAGGAAATAACAGTTTTCCGGTTTAGAATCTCGGTTTGGCTCCGTTACGATTCTTTACTTTGAAGGCGGTTTCAGATGGGGAACTGTGTCGATTCGGAGGGTGCGTTTTCAAAGTCAATGAAATCTGCGCACGCGCCGGGAGGCAGCGTGGGAGGCGAGAAGGAGGGAAGTGATACTCGTCTCTCCCCTTTTTTAATTCCGTCAATTAGCGAGACCACCGAGAGAGCTGGCGATCCCGCCTCCTTACGAACATCCCTTTCTTCTCTTCCCGACCGTTGTTTCGAGTGGCTTTTTTCGGGCTGCGCTCTTCACTTGACCGCCCACGAACCCCTTCTCTTTTCAATTCTTCCGATTCGAGAGCTTGAAAAGAATCGCAAAGTGGTAAGAGCTTCCATTTTGTACGGAGGAGGAATGGGATGGAGAGTGGTAATGGCGTGAAAGATGCTGGAATTATTAGCGACAGTTGGAATGCGTTCCCGGGTAAATTGGCGACGCGAAAGGTTTACATCCTTGAGTAGTTGGAGAGAGGGAAAGGGGAGATACTTCATATTCTAGATTGTTCGGCCTTTTTCCTAATACCATCTACGCATATAAAACCATGAATCTACCAACATTGCAGCATATCGGCAAGGGACAGAGTGTACTTCATTCAGTCTATGTTCCTTGTCTGCGATGATCATGATGCTAGGACACTAGCGAAACATGTTGCCATAAATAAAATTGCTGTGGAAGTGTACGAAACGGTCTTTATTTAACGGTCTTTATTTCATTCATTGGCCTTCTATTTCGTACCATCTTTGAATTCATTAAGTAAACGTAACCATCGTACAAATCTTCTTACGTAGAAAATACACATATTAATTCAACTTTTAAAATATTACACTATAATAATGCTTAATGACATAAAATAATTTTCTTTGAAACATTATTTCTTGGATTTTCAACTATAACCTCTAATTAATATTAGATCATCACGGATTATATATAATATCAAAATATGCCAAATATTAAAGCTTAAACCTTTGCATTTAACATACGATACTATATTGT
The DNA here is from genome assembly GCA_000376725.2 of Ladona fulva. Taxonomy (NCBI): domain Eukaryota; kingdom Metazoa; phylum Arthropoda; class Insecta; order Odonata; family Libellulidae; genus Ladona; species Ladona fulva. Next base: position 310,550 of record KZ308207.1, on the reverse strand, counting down.
TAATATTTCCTGCTCTATAATATCTTCTTAAGAAAAGTATAGATGAAAAAAACATTACAGAACTAAGTTGAAATATTCTCAATTTTCTTATTTCTCCGTCCTCAAAGTAAACATAATTTTGTAGGAAGTGTTTAATCTTTAAGGTGTCGTCGTGATGAAATCCCATCAAGTTACAGCTCAATATGAATTTTTTAAAATTTTTGATTAATTGCAAAGATTTTCTTTTCTCCAATATGGGTAGTTATCAGAGAGAAATAACCTTGAAATTGTTTAGTAAAAATGGACGATCCACGAATATTTATAACGAATCAAGGCTGATACCTAACAGCCATTGATGGTTGTTTTTTATTTGAGGAGAATATTTCATTTGATACTGAATAATGACGATAGATCGATTAAATACGCATACCGAGGCAGCCTAATTACATCAGAGGAGTTGGAGGGATGATGCCAAGGAGAGAAAATTAATGGCCACTGAAAAGTATCCGATTGAGAATTACAATTTTCATTCATTGACATAGACAGTTTTCGTTCATTTTGCTGATAATTCCCCAATGTACTGCAAAGAAAACAAGAAAGGCTCCAAAAAAGTTTATAAAGCACAATAATTAATGTTTAAATTAAACGCGTTTCGTAGAACGAACAGGAAGTACTCGAATTAAATGGGAAATCACTCGAAAATAACGAACATGAGTTTTGAGATGGGGACTCGACGCATCAGTACTTAAAATTTCAAGGATGGACGGTAAAATTTTAGAAGCAAAAACGTCAGAGGGGTAGGTTACCGTTTCCAATTAACAGCCACAAAGAGGGCGCACAATCAAGCGAAAATCATATCTTTTTAATAGAACGTTCCATGAGTTCAAAAACATTTAAAATTATCATCGCGAGGTTGACAGAATGATATACGTTAATTCCTCCGGAAAACTGTTTTTAATTGTCCCGAACAATTTAATCTATCGAAATTCCTGGACTAATCAATTGGAATCCCATTCAACTTGTTAAATTCGAAGCTTATCTGTAACCACAATGATGCTACAGGTCGCAAAACGATCGGGTGGAATAATTTGTCTCTTTAACGAGAATACTCCCACCGCAAATCTCGCTGCGCCGTGATTCCAGGAGCGTTTGAATGAAGAGCTTCTGTTTTGATTGAACGCATCCCATTATGTTGAGTATAATACATCGTATAATTCAAAATATTAGAGATTTGCTTTCGCGGCTTAATGTATTATCAAATCACGTAATTCGTATTGAAATGCTACGATTATGGTTTACAACGGCCTAAATTAATACTAAAATGTGACAAAGCAAAGCAAATTTTAACTAATGCATAAACTGATCGTTAACGTTAACGAAGACATAATTAATAAGCTCCAGTCCACAAACTGGGCGCAGTAAACGTATTCTGAGTACAAAATTGTGCCGTTTTTCAGTCGCCCATTGACATGTTGCCATTTGTCAAGTTGTTGACAAAATGTCCACGATAAAAAGTGCTTCGACAAAAAGGCCTTCGATCAAAAGGCCTTCGTTGAACCCTCCTTTTATACCCAGGGAGTATGGATACCCGATTCAGGCTTGAACTAGTCCTGTCGAGGACAGTTCCGATGATTTCCGGAAAGGTTATTGGCCGCCTCTTGATTCCCGCGAATTTGCGAATTTCTATTGTCCTTTGTTTTGCGCATTTCGGCCTAATTGCTTCGTGATGGAAGACCCACTGGCAGTTCGAGTCGGACGCTCCGAGAGGAGAGACGTCAGTGCGTAACGTGAGTCACCTTGGAAGTGATTTTAACGCGGACACTTGGTGAAGAACTTTGATTGTGTTTAAGACCAAGAAGTTATTGACAAAGTATTTTCAGTTAAGTTATTTGATATTTCAAACTGTTGTTAATGAACCATGTCATATATCGTCATATTAGTTTGTAAATTAAATTTATGGGTAAATTGTTTTGGCTATATTCATACTAATATTTACTCTTCACTGTTTTTGTGGAAAGTTAAAAAACAACAACCTTTAAAGGATTCCATCAGCTACTGGACCGCAATAGCTTGTTTAAAGGGGGACATGAGTTGAATACCTAAAAACTAGACCATGAAACTATCCTCCAGAAGGAAACCATTATGCAAGTTATATCGCTTACACTAATGACGCATCAAATATCCCAAAATCAGACAATAATCAGGATATCTATTTATGATAAAGATAAACTATCTTAGCTACGCAATAGCTTATACGCATTATTTTAATATTCAGTAGACAGTGATTTACTGCCAATCTTGTCCTTAAGTGGCAAAACATTATTCGAGCAGAAATTATTCCCGAAATACATGCCAGCTTTATCAAATTGAAGGCCGATCAAAGTCTTCAGCACTATACTATACACATTCATAAACCGTGACCGTAAAGTATCATAACAAATTTAACACTATTTACAACATAGAAGTGGATTAAACAGTGCTTCGAGAAAATGTAGCGCAAGGCGATACGTATTGTTAATAAAATACTACGATAAGAAAAGGCGATTGCTTCAGAGAAAGTACGTTTACGGAAAACGTAAATGGTATTATGCGAGCCCTTTCTGCTACTTCGGCCGATCCGACACCGAGGAAAATATAAGCGAAATAGATGCGAGAACAAGTCGTTTAAGGGACTCATTCTTTCCGCAAACGATACGAGTAAACGATAAGCTAAAGAAATAACGCTCGTTCTTTACACCCCCTGCCACACGCTATAAGGTGGCTTGTAGAGATTTAATGTATACGTAGGTAAGATTTTATTGGTTATAAATATGAACTTCTGAGGGTAATAGTTAACTCTACCGTATTCTAAGGAAATATCCCAATAGAAATATTCCTCAAAATCCTGTACCATTTTCTTTCTCCGAGGAATTTTCATCTAAAATAGTTACGTATCTGTTGAGACGTTAAACTTGACGCCTATCGTGGTATATCTTCAAGAGCATTCCGTTAAGTGCCTGAATCGGAATGAGGTAAAATGCATTTTCCTGAGCCTCGTGATACAGCGAAATGAAGCAAACGCTCTTGAATGTGCACGTTTAAAATAGCGTTTCGCTTCTTAAGGTTATGAATTCCGGTTGGATCTCCCACCGGGACCAGCTCCATGCATCCCCAGAGCTTTTCTATTGCATATTCCCACCAGTTGCTGGGAAACGCAGCCTTGGCATCCGAGAGATAGCTGTATCTTTAAGTAAGCGGAGCAGTCTCCTAAAAGATCCGAGGGTGCGTTTTCTTTAAGAAATTCGAAGAAGTGTTTCCCTGTTAAAAATCCTGTTTAAATTCTTTGCGAAGTAACATGAAATAGATCCGGCGAAATTAATTGCAATATTCGCACGCTTGATCTCAATACATTCAAACATGAGGGAATAACAAGTGTGAAAAAAAAGTTGTTTTTTTCACACTTGTTATTTCTTTGGGATTTCCTTAGGTTTCCAACCTAATAAGACACCTTCCTTTCCTTTAATCCTTCAAACATGAGGTATTATATTTAAAATTATCTATTATTAAAACTGCCCTTTAACCAGCCAAAATGAGTCCAAATCAAGGATAAGTTCATCCAATACAGACATCATTATTACATGATCTTGCCTACATAGATTATGAACCTGCAAAGCTTAGAGTACAACAAAGAAACAATTTTTCTGGAAACCTTAAGAAATTAACAGTAATTTACTCTTTGTGCCTAGTTTACGTAATCAAATGCAGTTGAATTATATTTTAGACGATTAACCGCGGCTTAATTATTCAAAATCAGAATTCCGGGATGGGAAAAATATGAAGAGGATAGTAGCTTGGAGAAATATCTCTCAGATTTCCATCCGGGTCAGGAAGTTGATCGTGACAGACGTTTCGGCTACTCTCTCTGCAGCCATCTTCAGGATGGAGCCATCTTTAGGCTGTCAGGTCACACCCTAAAGATTGAGGGTGTAACCTCATGGAGAACAAACTCCCTAACCCGGATGGAAACTCGTGAGAGATTTCTTCAAGCAGTTCGCCAAGCACAATATCATTCGTCAGGGTAATAACTTTTTAATTTTACATTATTCTGCGAATCATAAATATATTTGTGGATCTCACTTTCCCCTTCCAATTATTTATAGCATTCCTTCTCATAGTTATTACATTGTTTTTCGTCACACTATTTGCGATATGTAAGATGAATAGGCTCGAAATCATCTAGGTATTTAAAATAATAACAGGATTTTGCAAATTTGATAGCAACTTTCATTTTCGAATTCCCGTAATGTCAGTGTGAAGAATAACACGAAGAGATGAAAGTACATTCATATTCTTGTATCTCAGATGGGAGAAGCTCACTTAGCTTCTCTAATACTATGAGGGAAAAACGACCAGAAGTAACTATCCGTCGTGGTAATTGCTTCCCTGAATCGCTTACTATTTATTCAGATAGCTTTCATATTTCCACAATGCTTGCTGAACACCATAGACTAAAATGAGTACTTAAACGGATGCCGCCTTGAACGAAGGCCGGCCAGCTACCCACTTGGCAATCCTAGGGCCATAAGGTTCTCTTAGTATTAGCCATAGCGTTTCAATACCATGAGTTAGGTGATTAAGGCCCGGAATTATAATGTATTCTTTTAAAGGGACATAAACTAATGTTCACTATAGTGCCCGTAATTATGAGGGTTTCTGACAGTTAAAATGAGGATCATAGTTATATATATGCTAATCCAACATAATATTATCACTATAATCACTACAGCACCCTTAATATTCACTTAAAATTCTAAGAATCTGTCATATAAAAGCCCTGAAATGAGCTTTAGCTGGAGTCAATTTTAAGCATAAATTATAATGCTGGGCCTAAGTCTGCTACAAATACACTGCCCAAGCTGCTTTATGTTCGCAAAACAAAAAGCGTAAAGGGCACTGGAATCAGTGTAGTAACGAGTCAACGAGGTGATAGATCTTGAAGGAATAACAACATTAATGTTCTGTGTTTGAATGCAATATTAGAAGGTTGTACACGAAATCCGTCTCAACCTACAAAAAAAACAAAATCATATCAGCCAAAAGAAACAACCACCGCAACGCACATCAGCGACGGGATTAGCGTCCTTTTCATACACCCGCACCGTTTTTCGAGTAGATAAAACTCCCAAAAAAATAATTCGGCATTTAAAAGGGGTGGAAAAACGAGATCAAGTTCACGAAGGCCGCGTTTATCTCGTCCCCTGCGCATAACTCGTTATCCCCTTAGCACGAAAAGTAACGCAAGGCCCTGTGGCATAATGATTTTCTGTCCGCTTCAAATGGGCTGAGACGCACTCTGAATTTAAATGTTCCTCCCCGTTAATCCCGCGCCGTTGAGAAAGAGTCGGACGGACAGATGGAACGGGAGGACCGCAAATCGAAAAAATAAAACTAAACAAAGCGGATGAGGGACGTCCTTTCTCAGCAGTCCGTCTTTTCCCGTCCACTTCCTCCCTTCATTTCCTGCTCTCCCTTTTTTCCTTTTTCTCATCTACGTAATTCTCAATGCCAAGCCGAGACTCCGAATCAATTCTCATCTTCTTTCCTCGTTATTTCAAACCGGGGAATCGAACCAACAGCTGGGGGAAGCTGAAGCGAAAAGGAATCGAATATAGAAACGGGTAAAACGAATATATAAGACGAAAAACGAACGCAGAAACCGCGAAACCAAAATGTAGGAACTGGAAAAATAAGCTGAAACTGATTATCGAGACCGGAAAAGCGAATAAATAACCGGAAAACGACATAGAAACATAGTAATTTTAAAAACCTCAACAGCTAAGGTCATTTAATCGAACCCGGAACAGCTTTCATCGAAGTTGAACGCGTTACCCACATATTTCAGGAGAATTTAATGCATTGTTATTACAAACTTATACTTAAACCTTTTGGAAGGAAAGCGAAGAAACCTGTTAGAACCGCTTCTACGGTCTACCGGATCTAAACTGTACATAAATTTGTTTTCCCATTTAATTCTAATTTACTTTCATTTAACAGCAATTCATAGTTACAGGCAATAAAAAAGATTCAAAAGAACTACATACGAGAAATCATAGCAAAGGAATTCGGTTCAAACCGGTAAGACGTTGGAAGACCGATCAAAACCGAATTGGAACAGAAATTTGGCATTATAATTGAACCGGAGCCAAAATCAAAATGAGAAGGAGTTTGTGATAGTAGTAATCTTAAAAGTGCGGCTATAGCTGAGGTTATTTTCTCCTACGAGAATCGAACCCGGAACCACCTTCATCGAAATCCGAACCCGTTACCCACATGACTATGCGGAGGCCCTAAGAGAATTTCGGTTCGATATTCTGGTTCAAAGGGTTTTTTTGCGCGTTTCAGTCAACTCCATTCAGCAATCTCATTTTTCCCCGTTGGACCCTCTTCCTTACGGTGACCGTAACTCCGCTTCACAGTCTCTCATTCCATTTCCCTGATAATGCTTTAATGTCTTCTTGGCACGAACTCGGGGAATGGAGAAGTCATACGCTCCCTGAAAAAGATTTGACTGAAGCCATTAGGTGCGTATATATAAAAGGCTTATCTCTGACGTCGGCCGTAAACGCGTTCTTCTATTTTTCGTCTTCTAGTGTTAATTTTTGCGATATAAAGATATCCAACTGTGCGTTCGTTTCACGAATGCTTTGGAATCGGGACTTTGTGGCGACTACCTTCATTCGTCCATACCTTCCGGGTTCGAAACGGACTGCTTAATACCGATGCAGTTAACAAGGGCAGCTTTATAATGACGAAAGTAAGGTTTCGTAACTTGGAAAGAATAACTCGCACATATGTAGGTCAGATATATTTTACGCCGAACTCTTTCTGTTACTAATGCTTTTGTTCACATTCACAAGGGGGAGAAAAATGTTTCTACTGTTTTTCGCTGTAAATATCAGAGATTTCAGCTCCTAATCCTGATCTTTTTTAGAATCACAAAGGATTGTTGTGCATTTCTCTAATTCCTCCAATGAATTATTCAAGTCTGGTGCTATCATTTTATTTGAAATTTAAAGAAAACGCATATTCTAGAATAGTCAAGTGGGCAGCGGGTTTGACTTCGGCGAAAGCGGTCCCGGGTTCGAGTCCCGGGAGCTTAACTTTCGGAGCACTTTCAAAAATACTACTAATATACTACTGAACCAAAAGTTTTACTTTATATACCCGTTGCATACCGTTTCTAGTTATTTGGCACCTCAATATCATGCATATCTCACTTCGATGTGCAATACCACATCATCCGTTTGAATAAACACATAATAGTTATATCTTGTCCGGCTAGATTTGATCAAAATCACTATTTTAAAGTTGATATCAAAATTCCAGGAAATCAAATTTGTTATGCTTACCAAAGTCATGTTATCTAACCAACCGTTTCATAATTACCTTTTCATTATTACTATTGTAGTGAATTTAAAGCCGAAAAATATCTGCAAATTGAAATGTTGAATACCTATTTGTAAATTGTAAAAACACATTATTAAAGCAAATATTTTCAAATATATACCGGCCCTTAAACTATCTATCAGCATAATTATGCATAAAAGTCACTCTGCAATTATGAAATGGTTTCTTTTTTTATTTTGGAGCAGTCAATTTGAAATGAATCTCACATTAGTCATATTAAGAGGAATTCCATTTACTATAGTAGTAATATCGTTAAAAGTGCTTCGGAAGCTGTGGTATTTTCGCATATACGGTCCTCAACCCGAAATCAAACCCGGTACCACTTCCACCAAAGGCGAGCGTGGAACTCACTTGGCTATCCGGGAACCCAAGAGATTGAATGGAATTTTACATGCGTTTTTTATTAAAATAATCATGGCGCGATCTTTTGAAATGTTGTCACTTTGTTGGTCATATTTCAGAGGCAGCATACTTATTCTTCAGAGTAGTTTTATCTTCTAAATTTTGTAGAATAAAATTCACAGACATTGGCGATTTTTTGTGGAAACACTCCTTGTTTGAAGGAAAAGAGACTGTGTTTTTTCCACAGGATTTTATTACAGACACGACTAGGTTGCAGCAAATGATCTGAGTTGATGATGGCGACCATTGGCTGAAACTTTGTCTGTATTAAAATCCTTTGGAAAAAGTACAGTCTCTTTTCCTTGAAACATTCTGTAGAATACTTCCCTCAGTGGAGTCCCTTAAACACCTAATTATCGCTTCTTTCATTATTCGTCGATTCTTCCGCCTAATTTCAAAACTCGCGCATGCCCTCACACTTTGGAATTAGACGAACATGGGACCCTTCCCTCCTAACAATACGCTTCCGTCCAAAGAAGTCCACTTCCGGAAAATTTCTCGACGCCGCCAAGCACTTGATTTCGAATCCTCATTTGTGGAAGTTTTGTAAATGACTTAATTAGCCCACATAAAAATCCTTCCCATTCATTCTCACCCTCGCAAAAATTCCTTTTCATCCCCGCCCTCTCGACCTTTCGTACATCATTCCTCCCTCTCCTACTTCCTTCGTCATCGCCGGAATAGCCCGTCCTCCGCCGCCCGTTTTCCTAATAAGCGCCCGCAATTTCAATTCCGTATTATGAATGGAGTGAAAGGGAGAGAACTCGCGTTTGCGAGGTGGAGACGGGTGAAGGAGACGAAGGGAAGGAGTCGCAAAAAAGACGGAAGGAGATGGATCTTTCCTGAGCTAGAGAAAGGGGTGAAATGGAAGAAGAGGAGAAGTCCCTTTAGGAATGCCGAGCACGCCTCCGTTCCGGCACTCTAGCAACCCATCCCCTTTATGCCCAAAGTCTTAGCCCCCTATCTTCTAGAGAGGGGGAAGTAGCCGAGTAGGTTTTTGCGGCCGGTTTTTATTGACCCCTTCCCCCGCCCCCGGGGGCCGTAAAGATAGAAAACCGTCACGCGCGTAGATATGTCCTTGTTTTTTTTACTTCCGCCGCCGTCCGCTTTTCAGGCGTCCGTCTTCGGAAGCGCCATTCGACCCAAGTGGGAGAGAAGAGCGCCAAAGAGAGGGCTAGATGTATACAAAATAACTCATTCAAGGCTTCACAAAGTCGCGTCTTGAGCGTAACCTTTTAAGGAGTTTATTTGGGGAAATTTCGAGTCGAAATCACGCTTGAGCTTTGAGAAAAAGACGAAATGGGAGATGAAAGTATTTGGACGGAAATGAAGAATGTTGCGTTTGAAACAGTACTGAGAATTTCTTAGGTTTCATGGAAAAGTTTTGTAAAACAAAGAGAGTTAGCTTCTGAAGGCAGAAATTACAGACAATTTTTATTTAAGATAAGGTATGTGATATATTAGCACTCCTTAACCGTATGCAGCTGTATTTTTACCTAGCCCGCCTTTCTACTCTCTAAAGAGAATAGCATGCATGAATACGTTTGTTATCGAAGCACTACAGACTTTCTATTTTATTTCTGAATCGAATAAATCGGGGTTTTTCAACATCCGATCCGCTTAATGTTTTAAACCGCCGGTCTTTTATATCTTAGAGGTTAATTTTAGAGGTTTCCTGAATAAATTGCTAACTCAAAAATTTGCACACTTACAATTAGATGAAACGAGCGTCGCATGTCGAAAACCTTGCACAATCGTGCTATGAAATCATTCCTACTCATCAAACCTTTACTTAATTCGTGTACAGAAGAGCGAATAACTATTAAATCGGTTCGGTTGATAACTTTAACGATTTATAAAACGGAATAACATGTGTGAAAAACGGCTACGACTGGAACTCGCACCCTGGTTTCCCACTTTCCGAGCAGGTATTTTAGAGGGTTTCCGGATTGCCAATTGGGGAACGTCTTCGATTTCAGATCAAAGTGAATGCTTCCTGCGTTCGATTCCCGGTGGAGGCTCGCGTGAGAAATTACCTCAGCTGTCCAAGCACTTTTAGCAATACTACTACTACTAGGTTTTCAATACTTGCCCCGAAAGTGGAGATCATGGATTGAGTCCCTGTCATGTGGCTATGTTTTACATCCTTTGGAATATAGCCACACGGCTTTCCCGTTCTAAGTTATGTACCTTTCCTTAATCCTTTTTACGAAGTAATTAGATTCTTTGCGCATGTGTACGGGTTTTTCGGCCCAATAAGTTTGAGAAAATTTAGATATGCGAAATTGTTAAATATTGTTAGAGCCAGAGAATCGTCGACTAACTTCCGGAGTTCTCACTGACACGCGTGTTTGATAAAATTTATAAAGTGGTCCTCCAACCAAAGAGGTTGGACAACCCTAGAAGAGTTAAACTCGATTTGATGTTGAACGGAATAGAAACGTCTTTATTGCGGGCGAGATTGGGTCAATGAAGTCTTCCCTTGCATCTAACCTATATAATTTAAGGAAAGGACAAAGCAGTAAAAAAGGGGCATGAAANAAACCTGTTAGAACCGCTTCTACGGTCTACCGGATCTAAACTGTACATAAATTTGTTTTCCCATTTAATTCTAATTTACTTTCATTTAACAGCAATTCATAGTTACAGGCAATAAAAAAGATTCAAAAGAACTACATACGAGAAATCATAGCAAAGGAATTCGGTTCAAACCGGTAAGACGTTGGAAGACCGATCAAAACCGAATTGGAACAGAAATTTGGCATTATCATTGAACCGGAGCAAAAAAATCAAAATGAGAAGGAGTTTGTGGTAGTAGTAATCTTAAAAGTGCGGCTATAGCTGAGGTTATTTTCTCCTACGAGAATCGAACCCGGAACCACCTTCATCGAAATCCGAACCCGTTACCCACATGACTATGCGGAGGCCCTAAGAGAATTTCGGTTCGATATTCTGGTTCAAAGGGTTTTTTTGCGCGTTTCAGTCAACTCCATTCAGCAATCTCATTTTTCCCCGTTGGACCCTCTTCCTTACGGTGACCGTAACTCCGCTTCACAGTCTCTCATTCCATTTCCCTGATAATGCTTTAATGTCTTCTTGGCACGAACTCGGGGAATGGAGAAGTCATACGCTCCCTGAAAAAGATTTGACTGAAGCCATTAGGTGCGTATATATAAAAGGCTTATCTCTGACGTCGGCCGTAAACGCGTTCTTCTATTTTTCGTCTTCTAGTGTTAATTTTTGCGATATAAAGATATCCAACTGTGCGTTCGTTTCACGAATGCTTTGGAATCGGGACTTTGTGGCGACTACCTTCATTCGTCCATACCTTCCGGGTTCGAAACGGACTGCTTAATACCGATGCAGTTAACAAGGGCAGCTTTATAATGACGAAAGTAAGGTTTCGTAACTTGGAAAGAATAACTCGCACATATGTAGGTCAGATATATTTTACGCCGAACTCTTTCTGTTACTAATGCTTTTGTTCACATTCACAAGGGGGAGAAAAATGTTTCTACTGTTTTTCGCTGTAAATATCAGAGATTTCAGCTCCTAATCCTGATCTTTTTTAGAATCACAAAGGATTGTTGTGCATTTCTCTAATTCCTCCAATGAATTATTCAAGTCTGGTGCTATCATTTTATTTGACATTTAAAGAAAACGCATATTCTAGAATAGTCAAGTGGGCAGCGGGTTTGACTTCGGCGAAAGCGGTCCCGGGTTCGAGTCCCGGGAGCTTAACTTTCGGAGCACTTTCAAAAATACTACTAATATACTACTGAACCAAAAGTTTTACTTTATATACCCGTTGCATACCGTTTCTAGTTATTTGGCACCTCAACATCATGCATATCTCACTTCGATGTGCAATACCACATCATCCGTTTGAATAAACACATAATAGTTATATCTTGTCCGGCTAGATTTGATCAAAATCACTATTTTAAAGTTAATATCCAAATTCCAGGAAATCAAATTTGTTATGCTTATCAAAGTCATGTTATCTAACCAACCGTTTCATAATTACCTTTTCATTATTACTATTGTAGTGAATTTAAAGCCGAAAAATATCTGCAAATTGAAATGTTGAATACCTATTTGTAAATTGTAAAAACACATTATTAAAGCAAATATTTTCAAATATATACCGGCCCTTAAACTATCTATCAGCATAATTATGCATAAAAGTCGCTCTGCAATTATGAAATAGTTTCTTTTTTTATTTTGGAACAGTCAATTTGAAACGAATCTCACATGAGTCATATTAAGAGGAATTCCATTTACTATAGTAGTAATATCGTTAAAAGTGCTTCGGAAGCTGTGGTATTTTCGCATATACGGTCCTCAACCAGAAATCAAACCCGGTACCGCTTCCACCAAAGGCGAGCGTGGAACCCACTTGGCTATCCGGGAACCCAAGAGATTGAATGGAATTTTACATGCGTTTTTTATTAAAATAATCATGGCGCGATCTATTGAAATGTTGTCACTTTGTTGGTCATATTTCAGAGGCAGCATACTTATTCTTCAGAGTAGTTTTATCTTCTAAATTTTGTAGAATAAAATTCACAGATATTGGCGATTTTTTGTGGAAATACTCCTTGTTTGAAGGAAAAGAGACTTTGTGCTTTTTCCACAGGATTTTATTACAGACACGACCAGGTTGCAGCAAATGATCTGAGTTGATGATGGCGACCATTGGCTGAAACTTTGTCTGTATTAAAATCCTGTGGAAAAAGTACAGTCTCTTTTCCTTGAAACATTCTGTAGAATACTTCCCTCAGTGGAGTCCCTTAAACACCTAATTATCGCTTCTTTCATTATTCGTCGATTCTTCCGCCTAATTTCAAAACTCGCGCATGCCCTCACACTTTGGAATTAGACGAACAAGGGACCCTTCCCTCCTAACAATACGCTTCCGTCCAAAGAAGTCCACTTCCGGAAAATTTCTCGACGCCGCCAAGCACTTGATTTCGAATCCTCATTTGTGGAAGTTTTGGAAATGACTTAATTAGCCCACATAAAAATCCTTCCCATTCATTCTCACCCTCGCAAAAATTCCTTTTCATCCCCGCCCTCTCGACCTTTCGTACATCATTCCTCCCTCTCCTACTTCCTTCGTCATCGCCGGAATAGCCCGTCCTCCGCCGCCCGTTTTCCTAATAAGCGCGCCCGCAATTTCAATTCCGTATTATGAATGGAGTGAAAGGGAGAGAACTCGCGTTTGCGAGGTGGAGACGGGTGAAAGAGACGAAGGGAAGGAGTCGCAAAAAAGACGGAAGGAGATGGATCTTTCCTGAGCTAGAGAAAGGGGTGAAATGGAAGAAGAGGAGAAGTCCCTTTAGGAATGCCGAGCACGCCTCCGTTCCGGCACTCTAGCAACCCATCCCCTTTATGCCCAAAGTCTTACCCCCCTATCTTCTAGAGAGGGGGAAGTAGCCGAGTAGGTTTTTGCGGCCGGTTTTTATTGACCCCTTCCCCCGCCCCCGGGGGCCGTAAAGATAGAAAACCGTCACGCGCGTAGATATGTCCTTGTTTTTTTTACTTCCGCCGCCGTCCGCTTTTCAGGCGTCCGTCTTCGGAAGCGCCATTCGACCCAAGTGGGAGAGAAGAGCGCCAAAGAGAGGGCTAGATGTATACAAAATAACTCATTCAAGGCTTCACAAAGTCGCGTCTTGAGCGTAACCTTTTAAGGAGTTTATTTGGGGAAATTTCGAGTCGAAATCACGCTTGAGCTTTGAGAAAAAGACGAAATGGGAGATGAAAGTATTTGGACGGAAATGAAGAATGTTGCGTTTGAAACAGTACTGAGAATTTCTTAGGTTTCATGGAAAAGTTTTGTAAAACAAAGAGAGTTAGCTTCTGAAGGCAGAAATTACAGACAATTTTTATTTAAGATAAGGTATGTGATATATTAGCACTCCTTAACCGTATGCAGCTGTATTTTTACCTAGCCCGCCTTTCTACTCTCTAAAGAGAATAGCATGCATGAATACGTTTGTTATCGAAGCACTACAGACTTTCTATTTTATTTCTGAATCGAATAAATCGGGGTTTTTCAACATCCGATCCGCTTAATGTTTTAAACCGCCGGTCTTTTATATCTTAGAGGTTAATTTTAGAGGTTTCCTGAATAAATTGCTAACTCAAAAATTTGCACACTTACAATTAGATGAAACGAGCGTCGCATGTCGAAAACCTTGCACAATCGTGCTATGAAATCATTCCTACTCATCAAACCTTTACTTAATTCGTGTACAGAAGAGCGAATAACTATTAAATCGGTTCGGTTGATAACTTTAACGATTTATAAAACGGAATAACATGTGTGAAAAACGGCTACGACTGGAACTCGCACCCTGGTTTCCCACTTTCCGAGCAGGTATTCTAGAGGGTTTCCGGATTGCCAATTGGGGAACGTCTTCGATTTCAGATCAAAGTGAATGCTTCCTGCGTTCGATTCCCGGTGGAGGCTCGCGTGAGAAATTACCTCAGCTGTCCAAGCACTTTTAGCAATACTACTACTACTAGGTTTTCAATACTTGCCCCGAAAGTGGAGATCATGGATTGAGTCCCTGTCATGTGGCTATGTTTTACATCCTTTGGAATATAGCCACACGGCTTTCCCGTTCTAAGTTATGTACCTTTCCTTAATCCTTTTTACGAAGTAATTAGATTCTTTGCGCATGTGTACGGGTTTTTCGGCCCAATAAGTTTGAGAAAATTTAGATATGCGAAATTGTGAAATATTGTTAGAGCCAGAGAATCGTTGACTAACTTCCGGAGTCCTCACTGACACGCGTGTTTGATAAATTTATAAAGTGGTCCTCCAACCAAAGAGGTTGGACAACCCTAAAAGAGTTAAACTCGATTTGATGTTGAACGGAATAGAAACGTCTTTATTGCGGGCGAGATTGGGTCAATGAAGTCTTCCCTTGCATCTAACCTATATAATTTAAGGAAAGGACAAAGCAGTAAAAAAGGGGCATGAAAGAAGAAACTATAATGAGAGTTTTAGTACTAGAAGTAATAAAAATAGCTCTGTTTTCTACTCTGTCAACTCCCATAAACTTACAAACGTTCATGCTATTATCTACAAATGAAGACATAATTGTGCAAAATTGTGGTTACATAAATCAAAAAGACCTATATCTACGCCGGGTTTTTAAAAGAATGTTTTTTCTTTCCCTGAATTGGAATGGAGTTTAATCTCAGAGCTGTGTGGATTTATAGTTCGCGAAAGGCTAGAATTCAACAGATAGTATTTTAGGAGTCCAGAGAAATTCTATCAGAGTGGAATATACCGACATTCTTCCTTTCGATAATTTCTTGAGGCTCAACATTTCCCTGCAATGTCCTTGTCTTTAACGTTTGGCAAAGAGCTTCTCCTTTTATATTCCAAATTGAAATGTTGTCACTTTGTTGGTCATATTTCAGAGGCAGCATACTTATTCTTCAGAGTAGTTTTATCTTCTAAATTTTGTAGAATAAAATTCACAGACATTGGCGATTTTTTGTGGAAACACTCCTTGTTTGAAGGAAAAGAGACTGTGTTTTTTCCACAGGATTTTATTACAGACACGACTAGGTTGCAGCAAATGATCTGAGTTGATGATGGCGACCATTGGCTGAAACTTTGTCTGTATTAAAATCCTTTGGAAAAAGTACAGTCTCTTTTCCTTGAAACATTCTGTAGAATACTTCCCTCAGTGGAGTCCCTTAAACACCTAATTATCGCTTCTTTCATTATTCGTCGATTCTTCCGCCTAATTTCAAAACTCGCGCATGCCCTCACACTTTGGAATTAGACGAACATGGGACCCTTCCCTCCTAACAATACGCTTCCGTCCAAAGAAGTCCACTTCCGGAAAATTTCTCGACGCCGCCAAGCACTTGATTTCGAATCCTCATTTGTGGAAGTTTTGTAAATGACTTAATTAGCCCACATAAAAATCCTTCCCATTCATTCTCACCCTCGCAAAAATTCCTTTTCATCCCCGCCCTCTCGACCTTTCGTACATCATTCCTCCCTCTCCTACTTCCTTCGTCATCGCCGGAATAGCCCGTCCTCCGCCGCCCGTTTTCCTAATAAGCGCGCCCGCAATTTCAATTCCGTATTATGAATGGAGTGAAAGGGAGAGAACTCGCGTTTGCGAGGTGGAGACGGGTGAAGGAGACGAAGGGAAGGAGTCGCAAAAAAGACGGAAGGAGATGGATCTTTCCTGAGCTAGAGAAAGGGGTGAAATGGAAGAAGAGGAGAAGTCCCTTTAGGAATGCCGAGCACGCCTCCGTTCCGGCACTCTAGCAACCCATCCCCTTTATGCCCAAAGTCTTAGCCCCCTATCTTCTAGAGAGGGGGAAGTAGCCGAGTAGGTTTTTGCGGCCGGTTTTTATTGACCCCTTCCCCCGCCCCCGGGGGCCGTAAAGATAGAAAACCGTCACGCGCGTAGATATGTCCTTGTTTTTTTTACTTCCGCCGCCGTCCGCTTTTCAGGCGTCCGTCTTCGGAAGCGCCATTCGACCCAAGTGGGAGAGAAGAGCGCCAAAGAGAGGGCTAGATGTATACAAAATAACTTATTCAAGGCTTCATAAAGTCGCGTCTTGAGCGTAACCTTTTAAGGAGTTTATTTGGGGAAATTTCGAGTCGAAATCACGCTTGAGCTTTGAGAAAAAGACGAAATGGGAGATGAAAGTATTTGGACGGAAATGAAGAATGTTGCGTTTGAAACAGTACTGAGAATTTCTTAGGTTTCATGGAAAAGTTTTGTAAAACAAAGAGAGTTAGCTTCTGAAGGCAGAAATTACAGACAATTTTTATTTAAGATAAGGTATGTGATATATTAGCACTCCTTAACCGTATGCAGCTGTATTTTTACCTAGCCCGCCTTTCTACTCTCTAAAGAGAATAGCATGCATGAATACGTTTGTTATCGAAGCACTACAGACTTTCTATTTTATTTCTGAATCGAATAAATCGGGGTTTTTCAACATCCGATCCGCTTAATGTTTTAAACCGCCGGTCTTTTATATCTTAGAGGTTAATTTTAGAGGTTTCCTGAATAAATTGCTAACTCAAAAATTTGCACACTTACAATTAGATGAAACGAGCGTCGCATGTCGAAAACCTTGCACAATCGTGCTATGAAATCATTCCTACTCATCAAACCTTTACTTAATTCGTGTACAGAAGAGCGAATAACTATTAAATCGGTTCGGTTGATAACTTTAACGATTTATAAAACGGAATAACATGTGTGAAAAACGGCTACGACTGGAACTCGCACCCTGGTTTCCCACTTTCCGAGCAGGTATTTTAGAGGGTTTCCGGATTGCCAATTGGGGAACGTCTTCGATTTCAGATCAAAGTGAATGCTTCCTGCGTTCGATTCCCGGTGGAGGCTCGCGTGAGAAATTACCTCAGCTGTCCAAGCACTTTTAGCAATACTACTACTACTAGGTTTTCAATACTTGCCCCGAAAGTGGAGATCATGGATTGAGTCCCTGTCATGTGGCTATGTTTTACATCCTTTGGAATATAGCCACACGGCTTTCCCGTTCTAAGTTATGTACCTTTCCTTAATCCTTTTTACGAAGTAATTAGATTCTTTGCGCATGTGTACGGGTTTTTCGGCCCAATAAGTTTGAGAAAATTTAGATATGCGAAATTGTTAAATATTGTTAGAGCCAGAGAATCGTCGACTAACTTCCGGAGTTCTCACTGACACGCGTGTTTGATAAAATTTATAAAGTGGTCCTCCAACCAAAGAGGTTGGACAACCCTAGAAGAGTTAAACTCGATTTGATGTTGAACGGAATAGAAACGTCTTTATTGCGGGCGAGATTGGGTCAATGAAGTCTTCCCTTGCATCTAACCTATATAATTTAAGGAAAGGACAAAGCAGTAAAAAAGGGGCATGAAAGAAGAAACTATAATGAGAGTTTTAGTACTAGAAGTAATAAAAATAGCTCTGTTTTCTACTCTGTCAACTCCCATAAACTTACAAACGTTCATGCTATTATCTACAAATGAAGACATAATTGTGCAAAATTGTGGTTACATAAATCAAAAAGACCTATATCTACGCCGGGTTTTTAAAAGAATGTTTTTTCTTTCCCTGAATTGGAATGGAGTTTAATCTCAGAGCTGTGTGGATTTATAGTTCGCGAAAGGCTAGAATTCAACAGATAGTATTTTAGGAGTCCAGAGAAATTCTATCAGAGTGGAATATACCGACATTCTTCCTTTCGATAATTTCTTGAGGCTCAACATTTCCCTGCAATGTCCTTGTCTTTAACGTTTGGCAAAGAGCTTCTCCTTTTATATTCCAAAAACAAATTATAAATATATTTATTTTTATTGTATTATTATTTATTATTATATTATTATTTAGCCTTTTCTATTATAAATATTTTAGCATTTCCCTAAATTTATATCTTTTAATGCTTTCCTTAGTGCTAAGCTTCAAAATAACATTACTTGGAATTTTCCACAAATAGTTAAATTAAGATCACCGTTATGGCCGTTCTCATCAAATCGGTCGCGAAATTATTTCGAAATTATCGCGAAAGTTCCTATAGTTTGAAGCTTTTATTTGTCCATGAAGTCTCGATAAAGTTTACATTCTCTTTGCTGTCTTTCCTTTCCCAGTGTTTGCCTTAGTGTTATCATCATTCTGTTTTACTATATTCTGTATCATTCTCATTTATTCAGGGAATTGGATAGAAGAATTTTATGACAAAAATATTATAAACAAACATCGATGGACTAACAATTTCGCCTCCTTGAAAAGGAATTCATTTTTAAATACTCAAGGGAAAATGAAGGAAATAAAGAGGAAAGAAGGTAAAGCAAACGAAAGCAGATGAGAACAGTTGCCTCGAGTTTCATTAGTAAATAGCTAACAAGTGGAAATTTAAAAAAAATCACAACGGTTGATGTTTTAAAGACATTCCTTGAAAGCTATAGAACAGATGCTCTCTTTCGTGTAGAATATTTCACTCAAGGTGCAAAAGAATTCCATGCATTTATTACGAATATTTCTGAAATGTTATTCCCTTTGTTTAGAATCTCTTAGGTAATCCTACGGGCATGGAAAGGCAGCTAGTTACGCAGACAAAAGAGGTACTTCATTGCAGTGTGTTTGACTCAAAATCAAAAGTGCCACCCCAACTAAATAACCAAGCAAGGGAGTCCACTTAGTGAGCTGATGAAAGAGTCAAAAGTTTAAATTCTATAAGTCCTGCCGTACAAATGAACGGGTAAAAAGAAGGAAAAAGTTGCGAGAAAACTACTTTCTTCCAGTGAAATTAAGATTTTAAATTTTGATGCGGGGATTTCCTTCGAGCATAACGGAAAATGACTTGAGGAGGGAGAGAGTGGGAGAAAATTAAGACATTTTGATCTTTTCCTTCACGTTTTCCTCCTTCGAAGTGCAGAGGAGGATGCGGAGAATGGAAAAAGCACGACAGAGAAGACTTTCTGAACATTCCGAGCCTTTCTTTTGAGAACTGCGGGAACATGTAGGATAGAAAGCCTGAATCGTCCAAGACTTAGAGGGAGATTTCTATTTCTTCTTTTCCTCGTCCAGCTCTAGAACTCAATCCTATTTTCCGCTGCTCTTTCACGGTCCTACCTTTCGCCTCTTAAGGACTACCCACGCATCTTTCGATTTCGATTTACCTTTCTCTCCACCCCTCTGTTTATGTCGTGTTCTAAAGAGAGGCGTGCGTTAACTGAGAAACTAGAGAGAGTGAACGTAGGTAAGAGCTAGGAATGCCTCAGGACGAAAGGGTAGTCAAGAATTGGGGAGTGTCCAAAATCCTCGGTTTCCCGGTTAATGCTAAAAACTTCCGGTTGTCCGGTTTATTAACAGGTGTCCTGTTTTCCGATTATGCTCGCACTCCGTTATTCTGGTTTATTATTATATAATACGTTACTATATATACTACGTTATCATATACTATGTAATATAATTACGTTAGATCGAGAAATGAGATAGTTTTGGCCTTTACCTAATTGTATATACAACCATTTATCCAATACTACTTCAATAACAACTAATGTCACGGTCCAGGGACAGCATTGTTATCAGACGATGGCCTGCCGATTAGCTCGGTCATAATTTATCGTAAGGGAATTTTCTTGTATAGAGAAAGGGAAACAGTTTCTCCTGACCCTGCTGATTTCTCCTCTTTATGCCTGATAATGATACTATGATAGCGAAATTATTTGCGAAATTAATTTGAGCGAATTTAATTAGTTAAAATTTTTTATTGAAGATTATAATGCAAAACTAGTCTTAGTCTACAATAATTAAATACTGTGGACTAAGTCTAGTTTTGTATCATAACCATTATATATATATATATTTATATATTCATGATAACTTGCATGAATACCGCGTCTAGTTTGGCGCAACTGTTTACAAATATACGTGGAAAGCTTGATAAACTTTCGAGTCTCACGAAACGATTGCACGGAAAGATAAACAGCTAGAAGTTGAAAATTGTTGAGCTACTCTAAATCAATTACCCACCAATCCATCTCGCAAATGAAAAGAAAGATTTGAGAGAAAATTAATTGAATGCCACTGCATTTCCATAGCAACGTGTACATGTGATTTCATTTTGTTTGGCACTGCTGTCTACTTTTTTCGGAAAAAAAGCGGGATGAATTTGGACTATTTGGAAATGCTTGATATGGATAGTTATTTACAGAAAGTTAATGAAACTGGGAAGAATTTTAAGTGTGTGTGTGCACTGATTATGTAAATGTAGATGAATAAAATTTAGGGAAATGAGCATAAAATTGACACAAACTTAACGAACGCATCTAAACGCGCGGAAAAAATGAAGAAGACTGGAAGAGAACAGAAGAAACCTGGGCCACCATTTAAAGCAAGGGTCCTTAAAAGAGGGAAATGAAAGATCTATGGAATAGACTTGGACTCAAATTTGGTGGAAAATTTAGGAGAGGGAATGACTTAAAGGTTGGGTGAGGTAAACGATGGACGAAAAAAAACGAGAAAGAAAAACTGAATGGGTCAATGAAAAGGAATAGGAGGAAGTTTCTCGTCGGTCAGATAGGGCTCAAGGATAATGAGAACAGAAAGGGACCGAGGCCGGGAAGTTTTAATATTTGGAAATAAATAGAAACTTAAATTACGAAGATCTGGTCAAATGGGGTTGAAAAATAGGACATACGAAAAATACACGTTCAATCTGAAATGCTGATTTAGTTCTAGATTAAATACACATGCATCTATTAGATGGGGTATTAATCTTAATTTGAGAGGGCTTGAGAAAGGTCCGCTTTTGCAGAGCCTCCCGTGGACGCTTCCTTTTTCTTTCATTACATGACCTCTTTTACTCGTGGAGCGGATAAAAACGTAAATTTAGAAGGAAATTTAACCGGAAGTTAGCTCCCCATTCACCTATTAATGAAGATAGAAAATAGGTAGAGGATTCATCATCCAAATACTCCCGGAAATTTGAAAGAGCGCGTATTGAAGGATGGAAATTTCAGGGGGTACCTTCCCATTACATTCTTTTGACATGATTCATCCCGGGAAACATACTTGCTTAGTAGCCATTACAGCTTCGTCGATTAATTGAGGATTAGAACTTAAGAAAACGATTATTCATTCCTCAAAAACGTCAATGGGGATGAAATATGCATCCGAGAACACGGAAGATAATGATGAGATAGTGAATGATAAAATAAAGAAGGGAATAAAGGGGCGTCCTTTTAAAACCCTGAGTCATTCCTCCAGCGCTCATTCTTCCCCCGCTCTCCGCACCTCGTGTTGCTGGAACGCATAATGGGGGAAATTTGACGTAATTCGTAGAGACATCAGCTGAAATTTACGGCCTAGACTAACGTGGGAATAATGAGTGTTTAAGGAATGGAGCTTCAAAAAGGCGAAAGATGCGACAAAAAAGGGAAACCGATGCGAAAAAACGCATTTTTTGTGGAGAGCCGATTTGCGTTCATACAGCGCACGCGGGCTTAAACATCAGTCTGGAGGAAGGCAGAGTTAATTCGGAAAACTATTTTCGTTCGATTTAGGTAGAAAATATTTGACGTCATTGGGGAAGGCAGGCGTATCCTTTATTCCAGTCCAGTTATTTCATCCTTTCCGATTGTTATTCTGGCCATCGTTTTCCTCATTTAAACATTCTTAGAACTTGAGTAAGCCTATTACATAGGTTTAATGGTTTATCACTACATTGCTATACAAATACTTTACATCAGAAGGAAAGGAAGGTGTATCCTTATTAACCAGTTCATTCTATGTTTTCCTTTCCGATTGCTATTTTTGCTATCGTTTTCCTCGTTTAAGCATTCTTAGAATCAAGACATATATTCGATATTCGATCAAGATATATTTTTGGTTTTATTGATATCAAAACAAAGCCTATGACTGAAGGGAAATGTGTATTATAAATTTCTTCTAAATATGCTGCGAACATTCATCCATGGTTACGTATGTGCCTTAGTTAAAGGCTTTAACTATGATTCGACTTAAATCAGGAATATTCAGTATTTATATTAAATGCATATGGAGGAACGAATGCTACTCTTTCAAAAATAACACTTTTCTCGTTAATATCTCCTGTGTTCCTCATTACCAAAGAGATTATTGCAACTATTAAGTTCCAAAGTTTTCTATCATACAGAAATCCATGATAATAACTTTACTTCACTACTCTATAAGACGATGAGGACCTGGATTTTGCAGTCATGCTGGGTCATTAGGCAAGGAACGCAACAAAATTACGAAAGATACACCCTACAGGGGAGAGGGAGTCAGCAAATATGAAAGGAGACACTCAAGCAAGGTTGGATCACTAAGGAGGAACCAGTGGGAAGTCAGAAAAGAGGAACACCAGCTTATAGGGGGTGAAGGAAGAGTGAATGGGTGGGGATACGTTTTCTATCATAACTTAGTTCCATTTCATGGCTTCCAACGATCATCATCAGCATTTAGCATGTGTTATTTTAGCTATTCTACGTTTTCTAAAATAATAGATATATTGCGTCGTTGCTGCAACGAAAACAAACATTATAACTCGTCCCATGCCTAATTTACATGGTATGAGATATTACTAAGAAAATAATGAATTTTTTATAATCACCATTACCTTCGGGGAGCATGGATAGTTCCTTTATAAGATCTACTGTATGTATTTCATAATATTGCAATACCCATTTTTGGTACCGATAAGAATGGTATACGCACAAATTTCATTATTTGGAGATATTTTAGTAATGTTAAGGATATACGAGAAAAGTAGGATATCGACAATACAATACAAAACTTGAGGATTGGCTAGAAAACAACAAGACTGACCTTTGCACGTGATATGTATTCCACGTCGTTTAATATGGAACGGCGTAAATCTTGAATGATTCCTCTATTTACTCGGTCTATTCGCTCTTACTCTATTTACTTGGTCAATTTGATAACAGATTAATTGTAACTTTCTTACTGTACTCATTCGAAGAGTACCGGTCTTCGTAAAATGTGAGTGCAAAATCAAGCATTTGCATACAGAATAGTCAAATACTGTGAGAAAAGACTCCACCTGAGCCAGATTTCGACAAAAACTTGAGACGAAAGAGCTTCCAAATGAAAAATATTTAAGAACAATAAAAATTGTTGACAAGACCGGAACTCGAACCTGGAATCTTCCACTTTCCGGGTGGGTGATTCTGCCAATTAAGCTGTCGAGCCCGAACATTCAGATCTATCGCCTTAAGAGAGTTTGGAAGCTAGGAAGAAGTGGTTCGTCTGACTGAGCGAAATTTTCCTACGCCACCAATAAAAAGGTTTCCCATTCATACAATCATTCAAAGTTCGAATTGATACTGAAAGTACTATAATTTAAATTAGATCGGAATTAAAAGGTTAAAATCCTGAGATTATAACTCTTTTTTCTCATCAGCTATAATCAGCGTGAGCAATAACACTTCTAATCTACACGCGTCCCCAAAGAGCCACATGCGGCCCGTGAGCCACAGGTTTCCCTTCCCTGGATCTAAGTCGATACAAGTCGCTGGAAATACAACAACTTACAGTGGGCGACACATCTCTTGCGATAACTAAACATAACTTATCTATCTTAGACTGTGACATGTTTAAATCCTTATACATAAGGTGACAAAACAAAGGGAACACATGCATGCCTGACTCACCTAAATAAGCCGTGATGCTGATGTCAGACTCAGCACGCTAACCTTCCAACAACGTATCGACTCACGCATCACTATGAGCGCAGACTGTTATAAATGAGAGTCATGAAGAAACACACTGAATCTCGCTACCTCCTTATCGCAAAACACCATAAAAGGTTTCATGACAAATGGAATAATCACCTCTGAGATTTGCGTGCGATTTTTCAGGCGAAATATTTTTTCCACGAGAGGATTAATCCGAATTTAAACGTGAAATTGTGTTTAAATTAATCTGAACTCGACGATCTCAATGTTTGCAGTTTATGATGAGAAAATTTACGTTAGAGCATTAAATTAATAACATACCCTCAAGTTCTGTCCACGTAGTATTGCCAGTTTCACATGTCCATTATTTTCATCACGTCACCACTGCATGTGAGTTCCTCCTTAAAATGGATTCTCCTCCGATGAAGCCGAAAATTTCGCTTGGAAATACATCAGTGTCTGGAAATAAAAAATTCAATTGTAATAATTTGTAGGAAAAGGGTGAAAGGTAACTTGGCACGTTAAGGTGTGTGCCTAGGAATATTCCAAAGTCTGGCGTGATAGCTCAATTAGCTAGAGCAGTCACCCGGAAAATCGGACATATGGGTTCGAGTCCCGGTCCTTGCACATTTTTTCATGTCCGTTTCTCCTTGGAAATAGTAATAATTTCTAAAAAAAGAAACAGAAAGATCCCGATTACATACTTTTAAAAAATTATTATTATTGACAAGAACACTGAAACACTCCCTAACTAGAAAATCCGGTAGAAGTTCGAACCCGGGACCTTGGCTAACCACTCCGTCACCGAGGTCGGGTAACTCAGCAACTATGAATACCAGGTAGCGGTCCACCCATTCAATTCATTGTTTCTATTGATATTCTAATTTTATTTGCAATTTTCTGACTGATTTTTTAGTTTAAATTCTATAGCAACGAATCGTGTAACTTACGGTTTGGACCAGGGTCAAAATTGCCAATTCTAAAATTACTAACAAAATCCTTCCTTCAAACTCCACCCCCCTTTCCTTCATATATACTCTCTGCTTCCTGTTCTCCTCACATCTGATGATGCCGTTGTTACGTTGAAACCGGTTGTGTCGATTTTAATTTTTTGTGGAATGAAGACATAGTTTGTTTTAATCTTGTATTTAAAATTACTACTCATACTATATTAATGGCTGATGGATCTTTGAATCTAAATATAACTAACGTTAACAGGGTCATTCCTTTGTGTTCTCTAACTTTACTTTGATTCCTATTTCTAAGCGAGTTCTTTCAGCGCAATATCCTGAGTTTCTTCTACGCTCTCGGAAGGAGCTATGCGAAAGGAAATCACGCGCACGCTTCTTCTTGACGTATAGATAATTGTACCAGGAAATACGGTTCGTAGAAACGAGGGCATGACATGAAAAGGATGAACGGAAGGGAATCGTTCGGAAGGTCGATACTTGGAATCGGGGCGGAATGGGAAAAATAGGCGAAAATAAACTGAGTCCAAACAAATGCAACGACTTAACCGGCGTAACTTACTGCGTTGCGCCCAAGTTTAGGAGTTTGAGGAAAGAATGGGACGGCTGTAATTCCAAGAAACACGGATTTTCTGCCAGTTTATTAAAGGAGAACGGCTTGAAAAGGGGTTTTTGAAGGAGGCTGTTCAAAGGAGATCGAGATGGATTAAATCTTGACCCCTCAATCTCTGGATGATTGGTAGGAGATCAAAATAAGCTCATATCTTTCCTTATTTGTCGATGTAATAAGCAGCTTATAAATCTGAATAATGGAAGAGAATGCATGCAGTAATGAGTTCCATTGGTGAATTGTAAATAAATTAAGGTATGATAGACAATGAAGAAAGACATACGTGACTGGAACTAGAATCCAGATCTTTCGATTCACCCCGATAAGTAAACGAGTACAATATTATAAACTATTAAATACGCAGTAATCATTTATACATATCTTTTATCATATTTGATGCGCGTAAATCTGTGTAGTGTTATCTCCTTCCTTAAAAAATTCAACTGAAGGAATATTTCGTATCCGACCAATGCATCAAGTTAAAGAAAAAAACATAATGATAAAAAATATAAATATAATAAATAACAATTATATTATTAGCGTTTAAAAATGATTGAGTATTCGTAAAAAGACTAAAACTATAATACGAATACCTAGATATAAATATAATGAGTAGCTATGGTATAATATGTTAATTTGTGCTATTTGTTCACAATATTAATATAGGCTTAAGAATTGCTCGATATTTCATGATACTTTCATATCTTCAAACTATCTTTATAATAACTGTATGATTTTACAAAACCAATCTTATGAAATCATGCGCATCCTGGTTAACATTGTTAGGATTAGGAGAATTGTTATGGTAACTTTCTATTATTTGCATGACATTCTTATTCTATACGTTCTTACATTATGTATCCAGTTTATTTAAGGAAATAGTATGCACGTGTATACTAATGAATGTATGAATAAGATATTTCTACATAATGAACTCATACGAACAAATTTTAATTAGAGAATACAATTAATGAATTTCTGGAAGCTTATATAACTTATTATATTTCAATAGTTCAATTTCAATATTTCAATAATTCAAACTTAATATATTTCAATAATTCAACAAAAACAAGATGCAATTCACAAGCGATTTCATGAAGAATGGTAGACACCATTCAAATGTAATTATTAAAAATTGATTCGCGTTTAAAGAGAAACTTATATGATAATATGTGAAATTAGTGTAGTGTGATTAACTCAGTCCGTGAGTCTTACATCGACATATACCTTTAAGTGGTGGTGACTAATTCAGAAAAAAGATCATTGAGAAACTATATCCAAGGTTGTGAAGAGGGAGTAGTTCGTTGTAGGGATAGATGCATTACATATATTACAGTAGAATGTAGACACCCAGTTTTGCCCCTGGATACTTGTTCCAGATGATTATTCAGAAGCTTAGAAAACAGACGCAGCTGTGTACATACATTAGCGCAATCCATTGCCTGTGACACAGTTTATCCCGGGAGATCCATTATACAAATTCCTTGAATGCGACAATCCAGAGTAAAACGACCTAAAAGTATTGGAATTGTTTTCAGATACTCTGCCGCTGCGAGGAATAACACTGATGCATCGCAAACATGAGTTTTGGAGAAGACTCTGAAGTGAACGCTTGCCTCGTTCTTCCCCAAAATCCCCTCATCAAATTGCTGGCTTTAACTTAGAAGTAAAACAAGAGAGGATCATTATCAACGACGTATACTGCTTCCCTATAAAGGAAAGCGGTAAAGATAGGGGAAGTTCTCAATTTTTTATAGTCTATTGAGAGCATTAAACTTCTGTCGTCAATATTCTCAAAAATATCGTAAGGATGTATGCAATCTGTCGTAACGGAATATCAAGTCCAATTAGGAAATTTGCGGCTCATAATGTTTAACGCATTTCGGGAGATTTCGTGACCTTAGTACAGGGCATGACATCCTGATAAGCTAAACATATCGACTTCCTGCTAAACTGTCAGAAAACGATCAAGAATAACATGTATCGAAAAGTGGTAAACATATAAAACTGTAGTTTTTCCGTTAAGTCCAAAATCGCATCAGAAAAAAATTAATTATTTTTTATTCGTCCCGGGTTCAATTCCTGGTGAAGGACTACGTGCAGAATTACCTAAACTGTCGAAGTACTTAAAAAAACTACTATTACTGTATAAAATGATATATTTATATACCATTTCATATATGTTTCTACTGTGTCAATGTAGTACTATATGATGTACAAATATATTTCCTAAATATTTGAAGAAAATAATAACCCTGATGTTTATAGAATGAAAATAATGACAAAACAAATTATTGCAAAGAGTCGAATTGCATCAAATGCTTTGTTTAATATGTAAGGTCTCGTTTATAACGAATGTGATGTCAGAGGGGTAAAGATTGCGAGAAACTATGCATTTAGATAGGATTAGATGATTGTTTTATACACCCAAGCTATTTTTTTAGAGTAATGGATAGCTTTTCATCTATTTGGCGGAAATGTTTGTCTGTAAAGTATTCAGCCGGAAAGCCGGATGGGATCTCATTCTCTCTACCATCAGCTACCAAGAGCTAGGAGAGGGAAATGAGGCTTCCTAGGCAAGATGAGGAGTGAGGTAGTTTGCCTTTGCTTTCTACACTGCGCCAGAATACTATAACAAGCCCACGTTATTGAAGCACAATGATTCTACGAGTGACACTTTTCGTGACATTGCATAACGAGAAACTTTAATTAACGCTATTATTCAGCATAACTAATACCTTAGTAGCTTTCATATCATCACAGCCATGAACAAGACTGAGACAAAAGTATATAAAATATACATTTTTCTCTATCCCGTACCAAATGAATATTTTAATCATCAAGATACGGTAGCAGGACCATGTTTCTTGTACTGAACTAAAAAAACATAAATATCATTATAAATGATATAGAGACTCATCCCTTAAGAAATCATGCTTCGAAAAAGCAATAAAATTTGGGTAAAAGTAGGAAAATACATTTTCTGGAATCTAAATTATATTTAGGAGAATTTAATAAATTTTATTAATTTAAGGCATAAGGTTTACATTTAAAGTCAAAATATCCAACCGCGATTTTTTAATCTAATAAGATTTTATAGAAACCACTTTTATGAAATTCGATCAAAGTTGTGGTAACAGAACACGTCAGAGTATTTTCAGATACTGTAATGGAAAACATTCAAGGGCATTGGAACTTATTAAGCGGAAAAGAACTGGTAGGGCTCTTACCGAAGGAATGAAACAGGTTATAACCCAAAATTTTGCATTGAGCCCGAAGGAATATGACTATTTTCTGAAACCTCTGCTTTAAATGGCGCCCTGAGAGATTTAAGTAAGGATGGAAAAGACGATCCGAGAACGTCCCAGAGATATTCCTGGATACTTGCAAACCTCTCTGTTCTGCATATAAATCGGATTCGAATAAAGACGCAATCGTTGCGTGATCGACCGCTTCCTCTCGATGGGGATTCTTATCGAGAGAGCGAGGGTAGTAAACCCTAGAGATATTATGAAACTCTGCCTGCACCTTTTCTGCTTCAGATACAAGCGATGTGACGATAAATATCTCAAGGATGAACGAAAGCGATCGGGAAAACCGATTGAATTGCGATGTCCTTAAAGAGAACATGCGACCTTTTTTCCGTTAGGCCAATCGCTGAAGTCCGAAACTTTTGAAGACCAGAAATCTCTGTCGTCCAGAAAAGTGAAGTTAAAAAATCTTCTCCCTATTAGCAGTAATTTTCTTTCTCTTAATTTTGAAGTTATAACGTCCTATGTATCTACATAAAACCAAAGTCTGTACTTAACGTTAGAGGTTTAAAAACACTCCATAAGCAGGTGGAACTCGCGTTTGGAGGCAAACGGGAAGTTCGGAATTACCGATTTCTAGGAGTTACACAATGAGCATTTCGGAAACAATGTCTCCATCCTCGCGAATTCCACAATGGTAAAAATGATTGTTTTTCCTTTTTCACGTTCTGGATCCAAATGTGGGAGAATGGTTATTAGGAGTAGCGTAATATTTGCCGAAACCGGTAATCTCTTTTTATTTTTTTTTTATGAAATCTTTACAGATATTATGAACAAATATATATCTGGATCAATTTCCAGCGTATTAAATGTTCGAATTGCTGCGAAATATTACATAATCATATGCTCAATTGCCATTCTCCGCTCTCTGAAAAGAGAGAAGGAACCCTCACACCCCGAGACGTCATAAGAGAAATACCCTTCCCATTTATCCTCCCCACACCTTCATAGAAGATAAAAGCCCAACCATCTATCTCACTTCTTCGTTTCCCATTGTGAAACCCTTGAGAATGGAGACATTGTTTTCGAAATGCGCATAGGGTGATTCCTAGAAATAGGATATGCCATTATGAAACCCCTGAGAATGGCGAAATCGTTTCCGAAATGCGCATAGGGTAATTTCTAGAAATCAGTAATTCCGAACTTCCCTCTTGCCTCCAAACGGGAGTTTCGCCTGCCAACTTACGGTTTACGGAGTGTTTTCAAGCCTAAAACTCATTAACAGCCATGCTCCATTATTCTTTTCCTTCTGTACCTTAGTAAATTCCAGTGATTAACGGATAAAAAGTGTGACAGGATGAAATTGCACTTGCACAAAATTATTTATAATTATAATTTGTAAATATCAGGAGCCATCAGATGAGCGAGGCGGAAATAATCTGATCGAAAACCAGTTAAAAAATATCATAACGAATCTGAAAATATACCAGCTTCTTTATAAGATATATACAAACACCATAGAAACTAAAATTTTTAGATGTTGCTAAGATTGCTTTCCATTCGCTGAACTCTCTCTTTGAATATACGATTACGTTTGTAGCCCCTTCACTTCATGCAGTGGTATCCAATAAGAAAACTACAGTATCGCTACATAACTACATTTCATTCGTACATCATATCATATCTTTCTATTGTCTCATCTTTATACATTGGCTAAGGAAGTACACCATAATTGCGTCTATTTTGGAGATTGGTACAGAATTATGCTGTGGGAAACCTTGAAACATCCTTTACCCTTGTGTTCATATTACAGATCTATTTACCAACATAACATTGCTCATTTAATGTACTGAGGTGTATGTATGCGGTGTGGTGTATTTCGTATAAAAAGTACATTTATATATTCCTCGTCCAAAGAAGAGACATTTCGGTGATACGTATGGAAATTATTTTTTCAATATTTATGATAAACCGTAACAGTGTGAGAATAATTTCGTCGATCACGTGTCATGTCGGGATGAATTCCTATTCGTTGAACAATATATGTCCGACAAATTCCACCAAAGATCATTATTTATTGCATTAATAATTTCATTCAGTACTTATTTGATGCTTAAATCGATTAGGACGGTGAAGCGTGAAATAAGAGACCTTTCTTCCTTGAGAGATGATTCCAAAATAATTAGGCTAAGTAATTATTGTGCTTTCATCTCTAGTACACCCCTGGAATGCGTAAGATGTTCTGAGGGTAGCACCGACGTGGAGTAAAGGAGCACCTCAAAGTGAAGATCCCCGTAAAAAGAACAAAGACCGGTCTTGAGAAGGGAGAGATAATGGAGAGATGGAAAGCCAGGTTGAGGCCGAAAGAGAGGGAAAACAGTGCGAAAAAAGAAAGGGAGCAGAGAGGCACTCCGGGCTGCCAATCACAGGAATGTCAATTGCAGAAGTGAGAGCAAGGATAGACATTGAGGGAGGCCTCGAGTTTTTTTTATGCCCACGGTGGAAAGGTCCATCCTCGAAGGGACTTGGTCCCCTTAACTCTTCGGATTCTCTCTTTTACAGTCCGTCAGGAAGAGCAGGGAAGATGAGAAAGATCTCCCCCGAAGTGGGTTCTGCTGTAAAGAAGACTTTCCTTTCCTCGCATCTCCCTTATATACACTCTCTTACTCAGACTTATTCCTTCCTCATGTCTTTCCCTTTCCTTCTCAGAGGATTGGTAACTAGCAACCCGAATCTTCACTCTCTTCGTTAGAGACTCCCAACATTCAATTTCCCGTACACTTTCTACAGACTTTCCTTCTTCATTCGAATCGCTTCGGTGAGGAGAACAAAGGAACGGAACGGTTGGGTGTTATTCCATGATGTGGAGTAATTTATTTCCTTAGCTCGAAAATGGACTAAATTGGGCACGGTATAATTGTTGAGAAAGGAAGGATTAAACATGTCAATATTATGCGTCAACTGAGTTCTTAGTCAAACTAAATATTACGTTCAAATATCTTAGCACGCGCTTTCTTCACTTTAAAATTATTCGTATCGTAACTAAACTAGAGAGGATTTATCCTAAAGAGTTTTCCACATATTCGTGTATTTTTCGAAGAAGGCGATTTCACATATAACCTGTTGAAGAAAGAAGGTATTTTCCCAGTGATTCCCATTAGAATGGAAAACTTAATTTCGTAATGAAGTTTTATTTGAAAAGTGTGAAAGTTATAATCCATTATAAACAATAATGAAAAAGAACACATACCGCAGTATTTCATTCCAGGACCATGGTTTCCACCTAAACAGATGACCTAAGGCATCGAAACCATGGTAGTGGAATAAAAATTACTGTGGTAACGGTATAAGTGATCATTTTTAGTTATCAAATATCTAGTCTGTCATGTCAATTATCGAGGTGATATGAAAGGTAAATGTGCAAGTTTATTTAGAATCGGAATAAAACTCATTCCCAAATGAGTACAATTACACAAATCCATTAAAAGAATAATTAAACTGAGAAATATATCTATTTAAGAGTACCGATTAGTCAAAAAT
>KZ308207.1:188951-278096 GCA_000376725.2 Ladona fulva | reverse complement strand
ATATATATATATATAACTCTCTATTTAACAAGTAAGCGCAAAACTTCAATAAACTATTTAGTTTCTGCTGCACAAACCACCACTTTAATTTACTAATCATAAGTGTATGGTCATAACTATTTTAAATTTTGTACGTACGAACTAGGTCTTGAACTATTTAATTTACCGCTATTATCTACCATATTGCTGTCGAGAATTCAGTATTTCCTAAAATCCGATATCCATAGGAACTCCCACAAAAATTCCGTTTAAAATATAGATAAAATGATTTCAGACAAGTAACCGTTAGATATTGTCCAAATTACTCTGTCTGAATATCACTCTACTTTCTTATGCATTCGTCAAATTTTCCTCCATTCATTCCCTTTTTCTATCACACTATCCGTCACCATTTCCTTTCTCCATTCCCCCGATCCTTGGCATTTGCTGCTAACGCACAATCCACCTCACACAGGTCCCTTTTCCTCGAAAAACGTCCCTCACCAACTTTCACGCATCTAAAATCCTTTGAGGACGTCTCTCTTTCCAGCTCGTGCGACTACCAAGAGTCTCAATCCCTTAAAAAAAACGCTCCGAGCGGGAGAAATACAGAGACAGAGTTAAGAAAGCTCCTTTGGAAGACTTGGCGATCTTACTTCTGCTACAGAGCGACGTCGCTTCTTCTCCCACCAAAATTCGGGAAAATCCAAGCTTCAAACGAAAAGGATGAGTTTTTACGGCAGAAGAACAAGTTGTTTTGCGAAGCAGTCATTGTCGCAGTTTTTAATTCGCAGCGACTCTTGCCTGAACGAGCTTGGATGACATTAACTCCCTCAGCGCGGAGTTGTATGTAAATTTGTTTGTGTGTATTCTTATGAATCTTATTACCATTTTAAACTCATCCGAGTTCATGGTCTACATCTTTCATGCATATTTTCATTTTTCTTACCCCAAATTCGCTTTATCCCCTTTACCTTGGCGTGTCGCTTCGAAAAGAGTATCAACCAGAAGTTTTTGTCTAATCAACAAAGATCAACCAAGCTCGTTAGATCCCTCTGAGATGCGCAGTTTTCTCGGAAAAAGTAGAGGATAGTATTTTCTTCTTAAAATCACCTTTTATGCGTCTTTCGAAAATTGGATAGTATTTCTGAAACATTTTCCGAGAAGTCTGAATAGGAAAGACTTTCTCAACGTCTTCTGGCTGATAAACTTATTAAGTTCTGTGACTCCTTTTTAATGCAAAATAATACTTCCGCAAGGAAAGAATAAAAATATTTCACCAATCAAAAATTATAATATTTTAAATCCACTGTTTCGGCCTCGACTTTGTGGTAGCTTTTCATGATGAAAGAAGAAATAAAAACGACTTGTACACGGTACCACAGGATTTAATAGTTGACGACCTAGGTTTCAGCGCATCGCGCCTGAAGATGGCGCGATGCGCTGAAACCTAGGTCGTCAACTATTAAATCCTGTGGTACCGTGTACAAGTCGTTTTTATTTCTTCTTTCATTATAATATTTTATCCATTACACCATATTACTTTGGAAAATTTTCTATGGAACGCTATATACATACATATATAAAGTAACGCTAAATATTAAACGAAGAAATACTAAGAATTTACTGTATGCATCATGATAATAAGCCCACATTTCCGGTATAGGATATGTATTTTCAAATCTACAGATACTTGCAGATATATCAGGTGTAGAGATAAGACTGAATAATTTCCTTATGATTTCCGCATTGTTTTATGTAAACATACGTGTCAGCATGTCCGAAAATGTTCATATATTTCACACAAACATTTCTACGCAGAAGTATCTTACGTAAGACTTACTGCTTCAAGAATTTCGACATCATGATTCTAATTTCGAAAGCATATATTCTTAGATCGCGACTCCTAAAATTAAGTTAATCTTTGGTTCTTTGTAGATGGTGTTATTTACGGATACCGTTCTATTGGATCAGATGTAAGATAGGGTTTCATAATATATCATAACACTATGTATTCTTGTGGCAGAATTAAATACAACAGTAAGCATTGTAATTCATTTTAACTGAAAATAACTCAGCTGATTCAACTAGATGAGTTTATGCCGAACCAGTCTTTGCATTACCACGGTGAAATTTTCCGCAAATTAACTTCGGTCACATTTCTTCAAGCCTCACCTCTTCCAATGTGTCCTTATCATGTTCCTGTTTCCTTCACCTAGACTTATCTATCGGGAGCATATTAGATTGTTCCTTTACTTAGTGATATTTTAGAATTAACTTCAATAAATTCAAACTCTCAAGAGCACCTCTTGCTTATTCATCTCCTCAATTTTACGTTAAATCCAGGAATATTTCGCTCAAGAGTGTATTTTATATAAATTTACGCAAAACGTTATCTCATCGTCGTAATGTGAGACAGATGGTATTCACCCCCTTCAAACCTAAGAAGTTTATCCGACATCAAGTCCAACACAACTCCCGCAGAAAGGAATGATTTTCATGAGCGACGGATAACTGACCATACCGTGGGCAAAGGCTTCCAATTGACAGGCGTGCCCAATGAGACGGACGCGTGACTTTGACGTTTAGTGCTCTTCAGCACTGCAAAATCTCCATTCTCCACGGATAATCGGGCTGAAATGGAAAGGGAGGCGTTAGTGAATCCAAGACTCTTCTCTTGTTCGATAAAGATCCGGTGAAAATGGGGACTCTCCATGCAGTTAATAACTCGCTCCAGCTCTGCTCCAAATGCGAGCTCTGCTCCCACCACCGTAAGTTGGAAAACAGCTATCATCCGCTTACCCTTTCACACTCCTCCCGTTCCCTTTTTATGTTAACTATTTCCTTCTCTTTCTCCCGCTGGTCCATCGTAAATCTCGCAGACGTTCCCTTAATAGACCGCGGCTTTCTTTCCCATTTCCTCCCTTCCGACTAAATCTTCTCGGAAAACTTTTCCCTCACTCCCCATCTTGTTTTCCGACATCCGATTCTTGAATCTCATTTGCTTCTGTCGAAATCCCGAGCGAAACCATACCCTTGCTCTATTACCCGTATTAGCCCTCATAAAGATTCTTAAGCGAAGGTTAATGGAGGCGTATATTATCTCGGATGGCTCTTTACGGGACGCATAGCGTTGGGAAGAGCACGTGTCTCTGCTAACGGAAATGAAATAGCGTCTCGAGGGTCATCCAATTTTTAAATAATCCGGCAGATATTAATCTCGAAGCCGTTCCTAATCCTAGGTTGGCCGGCTTAGAAGCATTGGGCGGCCGTTAGAACTGGAGGGACCTCCCTCTGTATGGATATTTACGATTTACTCTTACTATAGCCTATTTATAATTCAAAGGAAAACTTGAAGACGGTGTAGCTCATACATAGATATATAGCTCATATGTAGATAGGGGTAAAAAGATGCCATTTGATGGCTGATGATAAGATCATATTTAACACACTCGTGATAAGATTTGGGTGTTAACTCACTGACATGTTACTCCAGATTACGATCAGAGCTAATGACCGTTTAATAACATCATGCTCAAATTTGAACTATATTCAATGTACCAAAGGATGGAAAAGAATGCCTATAAGAAATAATACTGCTCAAATTTCTTGTAAATACTCGTATATGTACAGAGGTGTTTCTCATGCTGAATCCGACGTCAGCATTCATTTATCCCGATTTGCGATGATATGATATGTTATCGCATCATGTGATGTTCCGTATGATAACGTTATCGCATTGAACCCAAGTTTATA
This sequence comes from Ladona fulva, assembly GCA_000376725.2. Taxonomy (NCBI): domain Eukaryota; kingdom Metazoa; phylum Arthropoda; class Insecta; order Odonata; family Libellulidae; genus Ladona; species Ladona fulva. Next base: position 274,361 of record KZ308207.1, on the reverse strand, counting down.
TTTCGTGTAATATTAAAAAAAAATTATGATAACGAAGATAATATAAAAAATCCATATAGCCCTAAATATTATCCTAAATAATTTTTAAGGTACTCTACACATCTTCAACTTCCCATGAATGTGATAGTTTCTGAAAACATAGCACTGCTCCTCTTCGTGCGTTTAATTACAAAATAAACAGTATTTTCTTCAGGATTACTTTCCCTTCTGTTTTCTTACATAATTACTTTCCTTGTATCTTGTAAGAGCTTTCCACTTTAATTTGATATCCTTCTAATTGGTGGAAATAATGAGAGAACTTTCAGTCAAAATAACACACGCTTCTACAAGAAAACATCAGGCGGAGTGTTTGCTGTCGCCATAATTTGCCTGGTGGATATTTAAAAAAGTATGAGTCACTTTTAGTCTTATGATTTTTTCTGATAAAAAGCAGCCTAGTAAACTAACTGCAATTAACTTAATATTTTAAGTATTTTAATTATTTAATTTAATATTTCGATCATCCTGCAACTGACATAAGTCATGTCAACAACTTTACCAGCTTTCTTTTGAGCTCGACTCATATTATTTACCATATTTTTTTCGTCGCAATAAAGTGTCTGTATATATTTCATAGCGGAAACTTAAAATAATAAAGGGACGACTGTAAATGTCTCTGACTAAAAAGGCCTGGGTAGATGTTGAAGTTGAGGATTGGAGATATTGGCGCTAATTCCTTAACAACCGTGTTACAGTTTTGGGACTATGAAAGCTACTCAAAAGCCTTTATGTAAAAGTATACACATAATATATTACTTGTTTGGAAGTTCACGCATATATACACTGCATACATGTATATATAAGTGCATTTCTTTCCTCGTGTTGACTGGCACTTTAACTCAATTCTCTACAACCCCGCAAAAATGTAAGAAGTTGGCATTGAGCCTTTTTCCCTTTCGTTGGAAATTAGAACTCATTCCAATCGTCAAAAGACAATTTTGTTTACATTTTACCTCATTGCTGTACTCATTTCCTTTCCACAAATTTTCCCCGCGATTCCCTTAACTGCACCCACGCAACCCTCGTATGACTCCACTCAAAGCGATCGGAATTCTTCAAAGGGAAAAAGAGAGGTAAAGAATGAGAGGTGGGCTTTATTTTCCAACACCCCCGAGATTTGAAACACTGCCAACCTTCTGTTCGGATGAATCAGCGCCCAGCTCCGAGAAAATGTTTTCCATTAGATCAAAAGCGCACCGTCGGTGGTGTTATTTTTCCGCCAGATCCTCTTTTTCCCGCATGACCGAAGATAACTCCCCCTGGCGATACATTCACGGTGGTGGAAAGAGAGTTATATACCTTTAGGGAACGAAAAATGCTTCCAGATGGCCGGAAGATCGCAGCGAATAACTTCATTGGTATTCGCAAACGACCGGATATAGATCGCGCGAGAGCCATCCCTGGTGGTGAAATCCGGTCGGAAACAAAGTTTTACACACGAAAACAAGAAAACAGAGAGGGAAAATTCGATCCTGATCCGTTTATTTATAAATCGGTCGTCCCGGTAGCGGTGACTACATTAGCACCTTTTGTGGACCCTCTGCCAAATTTAAAACCTATTTTCGGTTGGACGGAAGTGATAATTCTTTCAAAAGGATGAGGCAGAAACATCATAAAAAAACAGGTCCCGCCGCACTGGTAACAGGTTTAATAACCTGCTGAAGCCAGTCGTAAAATGTCTCGAACATCTTTTGGGGTACCACGGGGGTCGTATCTCGGACCGAAAAACTTTCCATCCCTCACATTTTAACCTTATTGGTAACGAGCGCCAAAAGAGCACTTACAGTTGAAAAAAAAAACTAAACAATACAAACCCTTTCCACGCCTTCACTTAACTGGCAAATGATCAAGGAAAACATTCCTGACAAAAATAAACCTTGTAAAAAGGTGTCGGAATTCAAGAAGACACAAAGCGAACCTTAAAAACGCCACCGCGGTTTCCAAAGGAAATGCTCTTTTGATGCATTCTACTTTTGTATCCTAAAGGAAAGATTTGAGAGAAATCCCAAGCTCGTGCCTCATGGCACCATGTGTTACCAATCCTATTTTTAGATAGCCCATTGAGTTCACATCTTCAAAATACTTTCATTTAGTTGCAAATGATAGTTTCAAAGGATTGAATTTTTTCGTAAGGTCCGACGGAGTAATATAGCTACATTCAATGTGTGTTTTTTGTGTGTAAGCAAGGGGCTATATTCATGAAGGATACGACAAAGTTAACGGAATTCAACTCAAACGAAAACTGGGAATCTCAGTACTTAAATTGATTTCACTCATCAACTTTAATGCACGACCGGTTTCGTCGCTGAATGAGGTCATCAGGTCACTAAATACGCCTACCTCGATTATATATTCACAGGAGTTATGATAGATATGTAAGTATTAAATGATTCCGTTATTTGATCCTTAAAATAGTCAATATTTTAAATACATTCTCTACCTTCAACTCAAAATTTTAGTATAAGCACTTTAGTTTCTATTGCATACACCAATTAGTATTTATGTAGAATGCTATAATTTTTACTATTGAATGGGCTTCCACTTAAAGCAGTTGATAGTTCTTCCGACTCTATCGGAGCAGTATCTATTTTTCCCCGGTTCGATCCCTGTGAAAGCCCAACTATCCCGATTACATTTGGCGACAGTAAGGACATCTTACCATGAATACATTCTCAACAACTTAAGTATCAAATCAAATACGTAGTCATCACGTAGTATCAATGATTATCGCCACAATCATCAGCTTATTCCAGCTGTGTTGAGAAAATTAAGCTAAAAAATAAACGATAGCCTCTATTTACACTTGAATTTTACTTTTACGTCGCGAAGGAAAATAAGTTCCTGCATTAACGTACCAATGGTACAAGTAACCTAATTCGCAATCCAGAATAATGACCTCGGAAAACACGATCACGCGAACGGGCGAAACGTGTCGCGATACCCTCCACACGTGAGCGGAATAGATCGAGCGCAAGGATTCTGGGAAAAATGACGGATCCTGGCAATGAAATTACAAGATGAAATGCGGAGATAAAATTCCTCATTGGGGTGAGTGGTCTCAATTCCCTCTCTCGTACGGTCAGGAACCGCTGATTGCACGGAGCGGGACATCGGCAGAACGAGCGTCATCGCTCATGAGGTCATATTCCCTCTCTCTTTTCCACGTCCCCGCTCGCACGCTTTCGGAAATCCCAACGACTAGCGACGGAAAATCGAAGTGGAAAGAAAGAAATGGAAAGTAAAGGAAGAGAGGAGAACAATGAGATAAGGATGCAACGCGAGAAAATATGTGATGCATGCAAGTACACGGTTAATGGACAACAAATATTTCGAATGCCCATTTGTGTCCTAAGTATATTGCTTTTTTACGAGGATAATACTGACAATATCAAAGGTGTAATACTATCGCAATAGAGCACATCACAAGTGGATGCAATGCACTGGCAGGGTAGAATACACACAAAGACATGATAACAATAGCAAAAAAATGTACTTCGCACTACTAAGAAAGCACAATGTATCCACTTGAAATAACTCCATACGTATCTTTTGCATTTAAGCTATGAAAACACATATCTTCTGCGTCTGATTCACCAAATTCAACCACCTTTCTCGGTGTCCCAAAGTCCTCTCGGTGTCCCAAAGTGTCCTCTCTCAGTGTGAGAGAGACGCGGCACGGTAGTTCAGTGGTTAGAATACCTGCCCGGAAAGTGGGAGACCTGGGTTCGAGTCCCAGTCGTGTCGCTATTTTTCACACTTGTTATTCCGTTTAAAGTTAACTTAAATGGAAAATAAATTAGCAGTATTCGATCAATAAAGCTGTACATTCTCTGTCTATTCCGTTATGTTTTACTTTTAAACATTTCTGAGCTAGTTTAGTATTAAAATTCGGCAGATAGCAAATTCCAATTAACTGTAAGATTTTAGTCCTGCATACATAATTACAACACATACACGGATGGATGTACAAACATGTTGAATGTTTCTTTTCATTCATGATCGTCGTAGATAAGTAATATTTCTATAATAGAAACAGGAGGTCCCTAATTACTCCAAATTTAAAGATTATTACGAACACAAGCGAGCTTTCCCTAACAGACTAGCCGGGACTCGAGCCCGGGACTTGGTGTTGGAGCGCTAGCAAGCTAATCACTCCGCTACCGCGGCCGATAGCTATAAAGAAATATAGATACATATAGGAGGATCTAATTGGAGAGATCCAGGGTTTATAAAAACCCTGACGGCAATGAGAACGAGTTGCAAAGGCATTAAGGCGTAAGATTGCGAATAGGGGCGGGGAAGCAAGGGAAGGATAAGGTCTGAGATACTGAGGCCGGAACGGAATAATTTCTCCTCGGTGAAAGGGAATGGAGCAGGTGCTGGAGAAAGTGAAATAGGGCGGAGGCTGGGAGGGAAAAAGAAAAGATAAAATAATGAGAGGAGGCTGGAGTGAAGAGAATTAGCAGTGAGTTTGGAGAAAATAAGCAATGTCGGAAGGAATAAAGGGAGGGGAATGAGAGATGCGAGTCACCTTTTACATTTTCTGAGAAGCGGATGGAAAGGCATGAGATTTCGTTCCAGTCAGCAATAGCTTTTTAGGCCTTTGATGCTGTTACTGGATCCAGGCGGGATGGAAATTCGATGAGAAATGTCTCCAATGTCTCTAAGGGAAAAGAAAGACGGGAGGATGTGCTTTTATTTACTAAAGGAACGGTAGAGATTGGAAAGTAAATGTCGGGGAGAGTTATCCGCTTCATACCCAAATGTTTAAAGTGTTGGGGCAGCGAGAAATACATTCTTAGAATACGGTAAATATAATTTTTCTTAAATCGGAACCAATTTAGCATGTCTAAAGTTCATTCGAAGTGTTAGATATAAGCTAGAATTACTACACTGGATAGCACCATTCAGCAGTAAGCAATTGTCCATTATACGAGTGTAGTCCCTGAAGTACTCGATCTGACGTATACATGGCGGTCAATGTTTGAAAAAAATTACTATGGTCCAAAGTAGTCCTTTAAAAGCTTAAATTAAAAAAAAATGAGTGATGAAATCCAGAATGAACGGCCGCAGTTGGCGAAAAAGAAAGTCTCGTTTCATCAATACGATGCACCAGTTCAGACATCCGTTATCGAGATGGCCAAAATTAATGAGTTGAAGTTCGAATTGCTGTCTCACGCATCCTAAAAGTATGGTAAAAGATTTGCCTACGATAAAGAGGTGGAATCTGCGGTTAATGGCTTTTTTGAAAAGTTTGGCGGTTTTCACTATAAAATAGGTATCAAAGCTATTGAACTTGGAAAAGTGAATTGAGCTAAACGGAGACTATGTTGAGAAATGAAGATGTTTTTTCCCAAATTCTTTGTTTCTTCTGTGTTAGGTCGGATACTTCTGCGACTACCCTCGCACTCCGATGTGTATAACAGGAAACATTTTTGTAATCGATGCAGTAAATATCACCAAAGGATTTGAGGGGTTGTTGAAAAAATCACCACTTTTCAAGAGAAACTGGTAAATTTAATCTCAAATAACTTTGCACAATACTACATAACTACAACAGACACACGACATGTTTCAACGCATAAGCGTCATTTTCAATTTTCAACGCTTATGCGTTGAAACATGTCGTGTGTCTGTTGTAGTTATGTAGTATTGTGCAAAGTTATTTGAGATTAAATTTACCAGTTTCTCTTGAAAAGTGGTGATTTTTTCAACAACCTGTCATGGAATACTACAAAGTAAATCGCCGCTCCGTCGAATTTATTCAAAGGATTTGAAGTGAGATGTTGTGCTAATACATACTTCTGACTAATATTTAGTGTATAATTAGGAGTAAGATCTTAAGAATAAATATAAATTACTTATCAAAGGCTAGAGATTTAATTTATACAACTTACTCTGTAATGTGTTCAGCAATAGATACTAACAGCTTTGCATTGGGAATGAGGTGAGGTTAGACGAGGAGTGAGCTAGTTTTCCTCATTGAGCCAGAGCGTTCCGCAAATACACCAAAAAGCAGCGAAATATTCCTATCAATACCACTTTACAGAGGAAAAATAGCCCAAAATGAATGCCATCATTCAGCATCATTCATACCGCAGTACCTTTTACATCATCAAAGCCGCGATCAGAACTGAGACAAGAGGAAATGAAAGGTTCATTTCTATCGATCCTAGGGCAAAAGACCAATGAAAAACATTTTATCCATCAAGAAATGGCAGCGGGAACAATGAATACGGTGTGGATGTTTTTATGACATTCCTTGGCCTTGAACGTAATGGCAAACTTCAGAGAATTCCACATTGAAACCCTTTAATCGATATCTCTATTCTATAACACACATTTAAATCAACCTTGAGACTCTCTCCCTCGAGTTTAATCCCTCGGATGTTCAGACACGCCAAAAATATTACTTTTCCAAGGAGAGGAGGCGCTATAAAACCACATCAGCTCCATTTGTATAGGGAAAAAGGCAATCGCACCCACGGACGTAGATTAGCGGGCTGGCAAGCGGAGAGGCGATGGCAGAAGATGGAAAACGGGGTTGCGAGGGGTTAAAAGGGGAGAAAGTGAAGAGCTTCCCGATGACGCCTGGGATGGGATGTAGGTCAGGAAGAAAGGGGAGGGTAAAATGGGGCAAGGTAACGTTATTAGGCGCCAAGGTTTTGCCGCATGTGCGATAGGAAAATGGCAAGAGCCGATGACGAGATTACCGAAGGCAATTACGAGATATGAGAAGAGAAAATCGCTCGATGGAGTCGCGCGGGAGCGATAATGCAGGGCTCGCACTTTCCTTGCTCGAACAATGCGGGATTCGAGCGCGGCTGATCTTGATATGCGGCGAAATCGCAAACAATGGCAAGTGTCTGTGTTCGAATTGAAGAAAAAGCCGAAAATTATTAATAAAAGGTGGCCTAGATTGTGGAGGTGCATTCGACGTCCAATGTTTACGGAGGTCCAGCTTTAATGCCAGCGACTGGGTGCGCCTGATTTGTTTTAAGCTAATGTGTCATTTGAAAGGCATCAGTTGTAATCAGAAGTATATCCAAGTGGGTGGTTTTGGGGGTTCAAACCCCCCACCATGAGAACAGAGCCAACAATAAACGAAAGCATGTGAGAGGATGGCTTCTCGTAAATATGCTATACAAACACCGCTGGAGATTCGCAGGATATATAAGTTTTAAAAAATCAGTTTATATTTTCAGTATATTTTGGGCGGAAGCATTCCTGTTCCTGAAATATAAGCAATGCGCTATACAATCCATAGTTCTAAACCCCCAAATCCTGTTTACGCCCCTTGCTCTATTTATTGCTTTAGTAACGATTGCATAAGGCTGCTGTTGAGGAAATGAAAATTTACTGACCTTATCATACGTATACAATTGGAATCGTGAACATATAAAAATGAATACCGGGATGAATTTATCGTGTACTTATCATAGAATGGCAAACATTCTCAACTCTCCGATAAATTTAAAGAAACATATAGCGTTGTGCAATGTAACTTTTGAGCATAAAAAACTGAAACATCGAAGCGACCTAAGGTCCCTCCCCCATTTATTTACTTAACTTATCCAATTATTTTTTCCATAGTAACGTTGAAGGATATTTAGCAGCCACTCTTTACTGGACATACGGTTTACTTTAGTATTAATGAATTTCAAATACGATTTTACTGTTAATCTGCAGACGGTGTATCAATGTTTCGACACAATAATAAAAATTGGTAAAGTTGATGAAGGCTTTCATGAATTCCACAGGAACTTGATATTTATTGACGTTTTCTCTCTTTCGTTCAGAACTGCCAACTTGCTAATTCAAAATCAACGCAAAGCATTCACTCAATCGTCTTTTCTAGCAGTTGCTTAATAAAGCACATTTTTCATTACTGTCTTTGCCATTACTTTTCCTTACGAGAAAATGGAGGAGGTTAAATCGAATGGGATACGTTAATTACTTGGAATCAATATTTAAAGATTTTCCTAATGCAAGGGATTAAGAAGTAACTTAAATAAAATCTACTACTTCGGCCTTGACTTTGTGGTAGTTCTCCATAATCAAACTTGAGAAAAATAAGAACACTTATACCTTTACCCCAGTAATATTTGTTAACTCACGACCATGGTTTCGATCTATAAGATCATCCTCAGGTGACCACCCTTAATTTAACTGAAACTCTTCTGAATTTTTGGAATCCGGAGGAAGGGGAACCTGAGGATGATCTTATAGATCGAAACCATGGTCGTGAGTTAATAAATGTTACTGTGGTAAAGGTATAAGTGTTCTTCTTTTTCTCAAGAATGATTAAGAAGTAACTTATTAGAAACAATAATAATCGTAAGAAAACTGATTAGCAAACTGTCAAAAAATGTTTTGCTCATTAAATTTCATTAGACGGAATGGAAATGTGAACAACAACTGGAATTCTTCAGTTTGCTCATTACACTTTAAAGGGGGAAAAAAGAATGCTTCTCATCTGCCAGAGATACTGACTAAAGTGACACTGTTATATTTACTTGACAACCGAAATCTTTTTTCAAACGCCTTGAACATGTTCCGGGTGATCATTTTTCTTCACCCATTCAAACTAAGGAGGGTTCTTTTTTCAAAGACAAAAATATTCATTAGTTGGTCTATTTCAGGTGACGACGAAAATACGGATACCGAAATAATTTTGGCTTCCTTACTACAACTGCCTTCAGCGGATGGATCTAACGATTTCCAAACTAATGGTACGGAAAGAAAACCTTTCATGATTTCCAATAAAAGCTATAAGTTAATCATTTTTGACACGGTTCTTTGAAACCCACTCTTCGGATTCCATTTTGAGAACATCTTAAGGCTCCGATAAGAGAACCTCATTTAAATACTCGTATGAGCGGGACATATTCTTAGAGGTTTTGTGCCAAATTCCAAAAAAATATTCATGTTAGAATTTTACACGTATCTATTATATTAAAATAATTCTAAAGAACGTTGCAATTAAATCAGCAGAAAATTAATCTTAATTTTGCGTAAATTAAGTAGACATGTATAAGGTTATTAGAGTAATTATCGAATCGACTCAGTTAAACTATGATAAAAGTCAGGGCTCTGATAATCAAGATAAACTTTTGAATAAATGCACACAAGCAAGTGATGTGAATTGCCGAATTGACTTTCATGTTGTTAAATTGTGCATATCTAAGTGTTTTACATTCCGGTAGGTTCATGGGCCACATTATCCCCTATTTAATGCTAATTATTTCGTTTCCTGGTAACCTGCTCCAACCTTTACGTTATCAAAATCTTTTGCTTTTGTCTTCACCTCTGTCATTCCCTTTGCAATCTACCCTCAATCACGTTCTTCAGCAATCTCCCTCCTCTCAAAGGAGCAAATACCCTTTCCGCCAAATTTATATATGCACACACTCAGAAGAGAATGCAGCGTCTCCTAGTAGCCAGAGTCCATAGAACCATCCATTCTGTCGCCTCATGACAACCAGCATAATGATACATTACTAATATTTTTAATAATGAAAGCTGAATAAATACTTTTTTAAGATAAAACAAAAATTGACGTATCCGCTTAAAAAAATTATTCAAACCACTTGATTCTTACAACATCCAGTACCATTAAGCATTTGCGCCAATAAGTGCAGTTTTAACTGAAAATAAAATGAAATTAAACGTTATCTCTACACCCTAGAGAGGTTTTCGATGTTCGCTGTCTTTCCAGCTGAAATATACTACTAAGAGTAATATGCATTACTTTATTAGTTTAGCATTACTTGATGAATATTCAAAATAGCGAAGAAAAATAAACGAAAACGAAGAAACCCCAAGAAAATAAACATCGATAATTTCATAAATCTTTCTCGCAGATTATGATAACAACAACGAGAGAAAATTCTTTCCCAGTGTTACCTCTCGGTCCTTCCCATGCATCAAGAGGGATCATTTTATAACAGCAAAATCCGAGACGTAAAGAAAACGAACGAGAAAAGCTTAATTTGATATTAAAACATACAAATAATCCGGAGAAGCCATAAGATCCTCTTTCCTTATAAGAAACTGAACCGATGGTGAGGAGAAAGGCGATTTAAGAACAAAAGACGACTCGGAAGCGAAATAGAAGACGGAGAGCGGCGAATTAAAAAGGAGAGTCTCCGGGAAGTCTATAAACCAAATCGTAGAAAAGGAAACAGAGAGTAAAAAAGGCATAGGTGACGAATTAAAGGCGAAGAGGAGATGAAGGGAGAATATAAATTCCGCGAAGAAGCGAAACGAGGAAAAGAGGGAGAAAAGGAGAGGAAAAGGCTCGAGGATGAGGGAAAAGAATAAACGAGCCATGAGTGGGAGGAAAAGACAGGAGAGGAAAGAGGTCCGCAGTCATTAGAAAAGCATAAACAAGGAAAGATGAAAGGTAAACAGTCGGGGAAGGGAAAAATCGACCGCGGTCTCGCGAAAATAAACACTGCGTCGGGAAAAGAAAAAGGAGGAGAAACGGCAGATGATTAAGAGATTCCGTCGCAGGAAAACGAGGGAAGAATAGGTGGAAAGAAACGTATGTGCATAAATATTACTGCTAGCTCTGTCAATCTGTAGGCGCAGTATTCAGTCACAGTATTCAATCCCTATAATTTTAGCTACTGATGGAATCAGTCAGACTTGAATGCTCGTACTTCCTGTTTTAATACCCATATTAAGATTTACTGCGTAAGAATAGACTTTGGAATTAACTATAAGGATTTGACTAGCAATCGACCAAGAAATATAATTATTAATACGGCTCTAAGCAGATAAATTAACTTGATAAATAACATTTATAAATACATCATTTTGAAATATAAGATTTAAAAATATATAAAATGAATGAATATTTTATGATAAGCTTTTGGACAAATCAGCGTTTAATGAGCATACATAAGATGACCAGAAAAAAAAATTACTGCATATCCTGTTATTCTCTTATCATTCATTATGTTTTGAATAAAGTTAAGCAGATGAAATGGAAACGTACGTTCTTATGCTTAGTCATCAACACAAAGAATCATTGAATCCTCCCCTCTATTGAGAAGGAATGAGGTCGATTAGGCAAGATGGGGAGTGAATTAGTTTACATTTGCTTTCTTCATCGATTCAGAATGCTACGAGTTTAAAATGTCTATATAAATGCTGCACAAGGATCCTATCAAAAACTCTTTCTATGGTATTCAATCAAAAAAATAACGCCATCTTTCACCATCACTCGTATCTAATAGTCTATCATATCTTCTCAGCCATGAGAAAGATGAGAAAATAGCAAATAAATAAATAAGTTAGATACATTTTTCTCCACCCTGACCCGAATTGCGAAAAGAATGTATTCACCAACGCATGATAATAGAAACAGTTTATTTACAGTAATTCTGAAAGTAGGCATGTTTAGAAAAAGTCCCACATTAAGTTTTGTTAGACAAGTTTTAGAATGTGAGGTTAAGAATTGAAAGGGAGATGCAAAAGTCACGCAGGATACGTAACAAACTCCCCCGTGCGTCTCTATTTTTCTCGCTCAAGGCTCATCTATACGTGTTATAAAGCATTTTTATTACATGTTATTTATTTCTACAGAATGTTCACTTCCGTGGCACGTTCAACACATTAATCCCGCTTTTTCTTCGTATTCCTCTTTCTCTACTATTTGCATTGTCAGATTCTGCATATATCATTTTAGTCTGTGTTCCTGTATACAATTCCATACGTCACAAAAAGCGTAAAACTCCTCTTTCATACTCATATTGGGCCCGCTATTATAATGTATACTTAGCCTGGAGGTTAACTTTAACCTTCAGGTTTAGATGACAATTTATTTTTTTTTAATGTCACTAGATGTACCCTAAAAGGGGCTAAAAAGTCGCTAAACTAATAGGAAGTATAGATTCAAATAGTTACAATAAATCAGATTTTACTTGCTTCGATAAATTGAGTACCAGTACAGAAATAACGATGTTAAATTTATGGTACGAATGCAATGTCTTTTACTAACTGAAATTAATGACATTGTAATTTAATATCAGTCTAATATATTATGTTAAGACTACGTTGAGTCAACTTAATATGCTCCATGTAGTAATAGACGAAGAACAGAAACAACTGGGTTGCTTAGTAGCTAGATTTTACTATAAATAATTTTAATATAAATTTTACTTTACTAGAAAACATCTTTATAATTGACAGTTAAATCCTCAACTGGGAGGTAGAATGATGACTGCCAAATTAGAGAGAGTCGTAAATCTTAACTACGTTTAACTGCAAATAACCGTGGATGTAAACAATATTTAGAATGAATCGGTGAAAAGCTCACTAACTGGGTAAATTGTTTCAAAATAAACTCCAATCCGTTAACCAGTAGCTAAGCATAATTTCAGGTTAGTTGTCAAGCAGATTTGACATTATAATACCGGGCCTTGGATACACATTCATCAGGCAAAGATTACCCACAGTCCGGCCATAGTCTCCTCTCCTTTCACCATTAGTACTCAACACACATGAGCAGAGAACGGCGCAAGAACGAACTACTTCCTAGAGGACTTGGTCCAGAAGCCGAAAGGGAAAAATCCTCTCCAGCATATCCAGAGTTGGCAAACCGTTCCCTCCCTTCCATTTATTTCATTCCCCATCTTTTGTTTCTGTGCCCCGCGGCAGCCGTTCCAGTAGGAGGAGGAGGATCGCGACAGTGAGAGTGGCGTCACTGGTTCGGAAAATAAAGGCTTTCATAGGAGCGCCCTTCAACCCATTCCCCAACACACACACGTCTCCCGTGACTAGAACACTCGCTCCTGATTCCTCCTATCTCCCTCTGAAACGTGTCCCTCTATCCTCTCCCATCTCTTCCTTTAATGTGAACATCCTATACTGATAAAGGCACTTCTTTGGACCCCTATTGTCCTCTTCCCTCGCATCTATCCATCTCTATCCTCGCTACTTATTTAACACGTTGCCCACCTGTCTTCAAACTATTGCCTGTATTACTCATTCTATCCCTTTTCCTTATGTTTGGGTTTTATTCTGTTTCTAGCTTCTTTTTCCATCATCAGCCTCTTTTCATCATGATTTTTGTTTAATCTCCCATTTCGCCGTTGTATGTGTCCCTAGATTCCTTTCCTCGTCCCTCATGAACAACAATTTTCGCGCAAACTTTTTCTAATCTTCTTTTCTGTAGTGAAATGTCTCTTTAATCCTGTCATCAAGCTAATGACCTCTTTATTAATTCATCCATTTTTCACCGTTCAGAAAAAGGACAACACGTTTAACTTTACGGCCCAAGTCACGTGACATTCCTTCCTTGTTCTCGTCTACTCTGACACACACCATCTAATAATTTCTTTAGTAATTGAGAAATTTATACCGGTATCCACAAGTGTACCTTTCTGTATCTATAATCTACAAGAGATTCTTCCTTTCAACTTAGTTAAATGTAAAGTAAAGATTATTTAAACAGCATCCCGAGGGTAGGGTTTGTCTGATCTCTTTCAAACAGTTTGCTTCTTTTATTTTAAAAGATATGTCTTTATCGGTATCAGTCCATTTATCTTCTGTTTTTTGCTTCATCGCTTTTTAATTGGCTTCCTTCGGTTCAGAAACTTCAGTTCGGGACTTCGGTAGTTTTTCGAAATTAAAGTACTTTAATCATCACATCATACCATTATAATTACTCTCCTTACAGTACATTCTAAATGTTTTTCATTTAGAAACAATGAATTACAAGTTTCAACTAATTAATGGTTATTAAGATTACTTCAGTCCACAATTTCACATAATTCCTTCTTTATGCCTCCTTAAACATTCATGTTGAACTGCAAGAATATAATCTTTTTTTAGTTTTCGACGCTTCTGTTATTAGTCTTTCCATGTTGACTTGAACCTCTTTTTTCCTTTAAGTTAAAATGTAGTTGTTAGCATGAATAGGTTTCCCAGATTTTTCTCCTTCTTGCGCATGTTTTCCGGCAGTGGAATTTTTTACAAAGTAACCCAATTAAATTTATTTGAACACACACAGTTGTTTATCCCTTCATTTCCCTTTTTAATTGCTTCGCTTTCCTCTATTCTTACCTTCTTCTAAAATCACGGAGGGTTAGATGCAAGAGAACACTTTATTGTCTCAAATCTCGCTCTCAAAAAGTCGCATTCTTTTCCACTTTTACTTTTAGAATTCCTCAATCAAGACTTCTTCTCTTCCTCCCCCATAATCAATATCACCCAAACAAAATTCTTCAAACCTCTCTTCATTACAGGATAATTTTTTTAAATCTTTTTTCATGTTAAGAGGTTACCTAATTCATTGTGTTTATTTCTTCCTTCTGCAAACATCAAACTTTTATTCGCGGTACAAATTATGTGCCGTGCACATCCTTGCACCAGATTATTTTATTTCCTACTAAAATATTTCATCTTATGCAATCTAGGAATGTTGTTGCTATTTTGTGTTTTTCTTTAGTGACAATATTTCTCCATAATACCCCAAACACACGTAATCCTGGCTTTTTACTATAACTCAACCTCTACGTCTTTTACCCCCTATAAGATCCATCTGAAAACCTTCCATTTGAAAATAACTATAGCTCAATTTTCCTAAAATCATTGCAATATTCATTATTTTTGGGTCTGTTTTGGACAAACACTTTCATGTAATTCCTCATGTGCTCTGAGCACTAAGTAACCTTCCTCTAACTTATGAAGAATCTCCTAGATATTAAGTCAACAGCCAATTATTTACGTAGTAGATTAAAAATAAATATCATGCAAAATCAATGAGAGTGAAAATTAAAAAATACTTCAAGGAAAAACATATGTACATTTAGGTTTAACGTTCCTTCTCCCAAAAGAAATCAGAAATATTTTAAACGTATATATGAGAATACAGCAGTAATATCCTTTTACTTGTTTTTATGATCCAGTTTAATAACGAAACTGTTCTCCATTTGCTTTATTTCCAGACATGTTTTTCTTATAAATAAATACGTATCAATATCTGCCATTTAGAAAAATAACCAATTTCCGATATTTCCATCTTTCTCTGATTTGAAGCAGTTTCATCAATCACCTTTTTCATTCGACATCATACGCTTCTGTTTTTATCTCATATGCTCCCCAATTTTCCTCTCTTTTGGCTCCGTTTTCAATATTTTAAATTTTAAATTCTCACGAATTTCTCTCGTTAGTCCACTTTCTTATACATATCTTCCTTGTAAATATTTCCTTTCAATCTGTTGAGAGCAAACAGTAATTTTCTCAATCGAAATCGCGTGGAATGGCTGTTTTGATAAAGGTGTTTAAATTAAATAAGAAAAATATGGCTTAACTTGATTTTTCAAGTACCAGTAAAACTTTCCAAATTGTTCCAGAACCTAGAAAGCTTTTAGATTTACTGAAATAACCTAGCTGTTATAACTTCTGAGAATATGTATTCCTTTCCTGATAAACATGAGCTCACTGTATCTGGTGTAAAGGTGTTGATGGTTTTGATAGAGTAACAAAGGAATGTAACGCTAATAATTTCAGTAAGTAATCCAATCAATGTAATATAAAACAATATTAAATATTAGCATAAGTCCCGTGTAATTTTTTTATTAAAACAATACCGGTTTCAATAAGTTTAAAGCCTTTTAGAATGTTTTGTTTTCACACAAAAGGGAGTCTATCTTTGAGGTTTAAAAGCTCTCCGTATTTCCATCTATATTTATCCAAAGTTTCCTGCATGAGAACTACTATCGGATTTTTCATTATGCCCATGGACTTTGTTAGTTTATTGCAAGATCAATACACAACAGAAATGAACAATTCTTACATCATACTAAAGTTAATTCTATTTTCTTAAGAAATAAATTATCAAATAAATTTTTATTATGAAATATGGAATTTTTTGCTGACGCAGACGAAGAAATTAAATTACCATTAGGAAATATTTAAACCAAAGTACCTAAAAAACCACTTTTGTGGTCGCGGCTTTTTCGCAATGTATGAAATTAATTTCCAAGGAAACGGCGCAACTTGCAGCATCGCAATTTCATCCAGAGATGCATGAAATTTTAAAACATATCCAGTCCTAGAGTTTTGGTCATGGGAAAATTTGATTGCACAGTCGTATTCCCAACGTTATTACAAAATGTTCTATTTCTGTTTCTACTAGCAGATTCTGACTGAGTAGTGTTTCAAACATGCATACACAAAAACAATTTAAAAGCGAATGTACTGATGTTTCAATTCTCATAATTCAAAATTCTGAATGTAACATTTCGGTCGACGATACCTCCTCTGAATTCGGCCTCTTTTTCACCGTTTACTCACCCTCTTCCATCTCCGTCCCCTATCAGAAGCTTCCCTTCTCCGCCTTCGAATCCTTTTCCCCTCCGAAAGCCTTTCGACGTTCGACGCCACCTGTACTACAAACAGCTCGCCCAAAGGTATAAACCTCTCCCCCGATAATCGGCTGCAGTCGCCTCCCGGCCATTCCGCGACACCACACGTCTTCCTCCACTCAAACGGAAAAAAATAAAAGCATTCCTCTCTGGGCGACATGTCTCAAAGAGCACCCCTTCTCCCTCTCTCTCTCCCTCTCTGAGAGAGGAAAAAAGTTTCTCATTAATTCTCTCGAGTTGCTTCACTTTCACCCCGACCCGCAACGCCCGTCACCACAAGGGTTTTGGGAGGAAGAAAATTAAAAATCCTTAGCATCCCTCCGCCGGTGCGGAGGTTAGCGTGGGTGCGGAATAGATCAAATGGATCATCGGAATAGGGCACGTGACTCGCTTGTAATGGCGCTTGTGAATGGGAAAGAAAAATCCCAGGACGGGTTCCATTGGGTTGGTAATCACGCGGAAAATGCATAATTGTTTTGCCGCTACGAAAGGGCTACTCCATGAGGAATGCTGACCTTATGACTTCGATGCCATCAAACCTAGTAAGCTATGTTAATTTTTTAGTGTCCTATTTGTAAAAGAGAAAGTTGGTAAAGTATGTATTCTCACATGAGTCGAATTTCAAGCATTTTTATTTGATTCTAGAAAGGAATACCTCTCTCGCGGGGTAAGATTCTAAAATACCAATAAATAAATAGTATTATGAATTTCATTTAAAAAATTAATAAATCCTCCCTTAAAGTCTTCCTGTCAATAGAAACGTGCAAATGGAAGTGATATGATTACTATTATAATAGAGAAAATGCACCCTGCAGATAGGTACGGGAACTGGTGGCAGTGAATCTATGCGGCGATCACAATTCACCAGAATTATGTCAAAGAAGATTCAGGAATAAAAGTGAAAAGCAAATATATCCACCTATTGTCATATATTGTAAAATATTTGTAATAGAACATTAATATTTCTGTTTGCATACTTTAAAAATATGCAAATCATGTTTCAATTGATGATTTTAAGGGTCTTAGTATCAACGTTCAACTTTTCAATACGCAGTTATGCAATACTAGAATTTTCTATCGCAAAAATATTTATAAACTATTTCTTTCACCTTAGATTTGTCGATCCTACTAACATCCAAGACTTTAACAGCCTCTCAATGCGTTTGAATTCTTGGTAACATATTCCTTTAATTAAAAGTATGGTGTTAAGTGGCAATCAATGCTTATCATAAATTATCTCAAACCCAAAATAGATCCAATTTTAGAGTGGTAAGGCGGACATTTTCTTTAATTTTCAACCTTAATTCAAGAAAACGACAGATGCTGAATTTAATTCTCCTAAGTTAGTACTTTTTCCTTGTCGAAAATGTGCTTCTATATCTGAAGTGTGTGAAATATTATATGAAGAAGAATTGTATGCTTCACTATCCAACTATATTCCCTAACTATCTTAAAACTCTCCATTATTACTTTAAAGCTCTAACAAATTGTTGATAATGATAATGATACAAATGTAATACGCGATGAAAATAGTTCTGATTATTCTATCATCAACAGAAATTATACGAAAAGCATTTCACAGAGGCATAAGTAACACACAGTTGCCCCCAAAAACATTAATTTCGTTCAAAAATATGTTATTCTAGATACCCGTTCCATTACAAGAAATTTCTTTAAGTCATTATTTAACAGGACTAATAATTACGGTCATAGAAGATCCGTCATAGTTTCAGAACAAAGACACGAGAAGTGAGAAAAAGGCCATATTAATAATAAGAGTAATAATGTATTTACCTCCAACGTGAAATTACCGAATTATATGCGTTGTAATAAATGAATAAATTAATAAATACTCAAATTATCCAACCAATTAACATGTAAATTTAAGACATTGGCATTCGAGGAGTGCTTTGCTGCCTTTCGGCATAGAATAAGATTCACGCAATGAAAGCACATCCATCTTTCAGCTACATATGTACACGCAAGTAATCTTTCTCAAAAAGTGGGACTAAATTCTATTGTGTGCGCCTTAAAAACTTTACAAAAGAATATGCGATTATAAATTAATTGCTCTCGTGATGTGTTTATGAATTTTCCTGCGAGTAACATTAAGGGGACTTGGGGAAGAAAAAAGAGTACGTTTTTTGCCGCACATATTCCAGTTTTTTCATTGTGCACATCCTAATAATCTTCCGGGCCTTAGCACGCCTCATAAACGGCGCCAAGCAACGCTGAAATATCAAACAATCATACATACATTTTCAGCAGAAGAAATTCAAAGAAGGGTCCTCATTAGCAAAAACAGAGAGAGAGGGGGATAATGGGAGATGCACATGGCGAGAAAGAGGACAAGGCATTAACAGAGTTGAAAGAAAGAATAGGAGCAAGTTGGGGAGATATAATGGAGAAAGGGGAATAGAAACTGCGAGGATGGAGGCGTAACTTTCCAAGGTTTGCAAAGCAAAATGATGAGAGCATTAAGACCACCTACACGTATTTAGGCGTGCTTTTTAAAGGGAGAGTCTTTAAACTAGCTAGGTGAATATTTTAAAGAATAAACGCGACTTTAAAAGTATCGAAATCAGCCCAGTTCTTTTAGTGAAGGGAATATAGTAAACAACCACTAAAAAACGTGTAAATAATAAATTTAAGAAGTATGTGTTACGTGTAATATTAAAGTAGCATGTGTTATTTTTTATAACGATTTATCGCAGAAAATTCGAATTTGAGATTAACTCAACTTAAAATAACTCAACAAAAGTCTTCGCAAAGGGTCTAAAATATTCGAATATGTGATAGAAAAAGTTATCCTATAGCACATTTAGGCAGAGTTATGTTGATAGGACATAAGAATTCTTAAAGTAATTCGTTAATGAAATATCCTTTATTTGTGTTATATCGTTATAAATGTTCTAGATTATCAAAATCGTTATATTTCAATGTTAGAGTAGTAGTGATAGTACTTAAATAGTATTGTTAAAGGCGCTTCGACATCCAAGTCCATTTCGCACGTAGGACCCAACCGGGAATCGAACCCGGGATCACTTTCACCGAAGTCGAAAGCGTTGCCCGCTTGGCTATCCGGGGGTTCTATTTGAACGTTACTGCTGGAAGGATTGGATTTTGCATGTATATTTTGGACCAAGCTAAAGATGTAGCCTCCTCACTGAATCTAAACTGCCGAAAAGAAGAAAAGGAGCTTTGAAACACCAAAACATGCCGCAAGTGACTGGTAACAATTGATATTGATGGAAATATAAAATGACATCTCTCCAAGTAAAATCTGCAAGGAAAGATATATACCGAGGATAATTATTCTGTACTTCAATGTACATTACAGAAAATTTCAATTATAAATTATCCGAAATGTTATCGCTTAAATTTTCCTCGGGTTTAAGTATCTGATAGCTTTGATTTGGTAGTGAGATGGGTTAAAGAAAAAAGATTTTTAATGTTTAACTGCATTAAAGAGAAAAGATTTTATAAGATTAACTGTTGGTCATTGTCTATACATGGTTTATGATATAAAAAGTAAATATACACTTCACATTGAAAGCTTTAATTTAATTACTATACACTATTTTCTCGTCTGAGAATGTTAGATGGCTAGAAACCCACCTCACTCTTTCACTCTCTCCGAAAATAAAACGATACCCTTTAGAGATTCCTCATTAATTACCTACCTAATTGCTGTAAAAATTTTAGAGTGAATCTTTCTGAGATGACGCAAAAGGCGAGGAAAATGCGGTCGTAAAACAGTCTGATTTCCTTTTATATATTTTATGATTGGAAAATTTATTAATAGCAATCCAAGGGAGTGGTTTTATTTTCAAGTTTTAATATTCCTCTTACTCCTCTTGCCTCTATTTTTACTGAGGGCTATAGTGAATTGAAGACTGTATATCCGGTATTTATAGAACGGGAAAGCCCGAAGGCACACATTTGTGCAGGGATGGATGTATCCAAAAGTCATACGCAAAAACAAGTGAATAAGTCATACGCAATTTCTGTAAACCTCACCTTTATTTAGAACACTACCTAGTGAATAAATTCTCTAGTTTTCCTTAGAATATATTGAAAGAGAGAATACTTAGTGATTTCCTCTGCAGATTTTTATTCGACTAGTTTCGTCAGTGAGTTGATATCTTCAGGTAATTATCTACATTGGTGCAGTGGTCGAATAAAATTCTGCAGTGGAAATTACAAAGTACTCTTTGTTTTAATATGCGTGTTATGAGTTCTACGAAGTAACCCTTGTTTTTATCAATTTTACTCCCTTAGAACTCTATAGCACCTGAATAAAAAAGTATACCACCGATAAATAAATTGCCTTTTAGACAGAAAATCCAATATATTTTCCACTTCTAGGGTTATGCGATATTGTATATATATTCTTGAGTTAGCTAAAATAGAATCATTGGCATTGTGATGAGTTCTGCTAAATATTTCAAAATTATTTATCAGAACTGTTCTGGCACCATCGGCTCAAGAAACCAAGACAAAACTCTTCTCGTATATGTTAAAAAGAAATCTAACCCACCATAATACGTTCACTCAATAGGGCTTCCAGATAGCCAAATTGTCAACGCGTTTCACTTCGGTGTTAACGGTCCCGGGTTCGATTCTTGGGACCTATGTGCCTACGTGCAGAAATGACCTACGCTGTCGAAGCACTTTTAACGATACTACTACTAAATTCACTCAAAATGCAGACATCAACAGGATAAAAGCTAAAAAAAACTACGCGTAAAGCGATGTAGGCAAGATTTTAAGGATTTCGACACTGGAATATCAATGCCAAACCAGAAGAAGGTGAAAGAAAACGCAGAAGATGGCAAAGGAGAGGTAAGGGCGAACCACGTGTAGGAAAAAGGGGGAGTTATGAAGAGAAACGTTTGAGTCGCGTCACAAAGCTAGTCTAGTAGCATTCCGAAAAAGGGGCCTTGGGTTATTCTCGGTGCTCCGAGGAGAATCATTTCCCTTTATGCAGATAACGAAGACGCCAAACGGCTCGGAGAGGAAAATGTTCCGGGGAAAGCATTTCTTTCGCCACCCATTCCTACTCAACGTTCTTATCATTCTAGTTTCATTCAAAGTTTCTTCCACTGTTTTCATGTTTATTTACCTTTAACACTTAGCCTTTCTTATTTATTACTAATGATGTCTCGTGAAATACCGTGATTTTTATAACCCTCTTTATAGAATTACATTCCTTCACTGTTTTTTTCTTAATTTCACGAAATTGCTTTTTATATACCTTAGCTTTACGAGTTCGCATCACCAACTGAGAAGCGCATTTGCCTTTGGTGAAAGTGCATGACGTTAAAACAGCATTGCTAAAAAATTGAGAAACTAGTTGAATCGATAGATAGTAGGACCAATGAGGTTTGGAAGAGCTAATAAAAGGCGGTAGAGCATTTGATGTGCTGACCTCTTAGAACCATCGTTAAAGCCGCTTGGCTAGGACTTAACACCGCAAAAAGGGTGTTGCTTAGTGTACTTAAAAAGAATTCTGGGAGTTCGGGCAAGTTTTTTTTACACTCCTTTCACACCTAAAGCGAGTTTACTGCGATTGACCTTTCATTCTTTGACTCAACTCCTTGAACTTCATAACCTCATCATTTTAGACCACTTCTATACCTGTATTCGACTTTAAGATTAAATAAATCACTTCAAGTCAGTATCACTAAAGATAGGTTTAGGTGTAGATCTTTTCATGCACGATAATGCCTAAATAACGACCATACAGTACAGTTTGTCTGTCTGCAGATTATCAGCCCGAAATCTTATTGTATTCGCATATCCTCCACCGTTAGCCATCAATAGTCCAGGAGAAGGCGTGAGATAAACTAGGTAAGAACAGGAATGAGGTAGTTTACATTTGCTTCCCTTACTCAGCTAGAATGCTGTTAGTGGAAGAATTCTACGTAACTACAGCACAATCACCTTATGAATGGCCCATCACGGAATTCAATAAGGTGCGACTAAATTGAAATGAATGTTATCTTTCAGCGTCTCAGTAGCATTCGTATTACCAAGATCATCGACAAGAATGAGAAAAAGGAAGGATACATTTTCTCTATGCAGCAAAACAGACAAATGACAAATATTCCATTGGAGAGGATAGGGTATAAGAACAATAAAGGCAGTACCGTTCTTGTTATATCGGACCCGAAGCAACTGAGAAAAAAGGCAACAAAATGTTGTCACCATGGACACAAAAGCAAGCAGGACAGAAAACGCAACATCAACTATCAGCAATGAGTTCCGCGCTTTTAAACCAAACAGAACACAAGAAAAAGAAACAGAAGACTACCGCTCCGTTTTTTTGTTATTATTTCTTCACACCTTTCCTTTTTGGGTTCCTACAGCTCCTTTAACCGTCTTTCCCATAACTCTCCTCTTCCACACTCTTTTACAAGTATTTCCCCCCTTTACTTCCGCTATCTCTCGCCTTCCCTGGCAAACAACATCGGCCGGATATCCTACCCTTTACCTTCTCCGCAATCGGCCGTGAAGATATCCGAGGCAATGCGGATGGGATGGAGGTAAGGAAACGGGTTTTATTCCTCTTTCTTTTCGGGAAGGGAAATAACGGCGGAGACCTGCAGACTACCGAATCACTCCCCCAAGTTCTCCCATTGCTTCCGATATTTCCTTTGTACTTCTCTCGCTCTGTCGCTATCTTCCTCCTCCCTTCACGATATTCTGGGACGTTTTGACGCAGCTAATAGTTTCTGGCAAAGAGAGTAAACCATTATATGGAATTGGATATTTTAACGATATGAGTGGTTGACACATATTATGAAGTTTAGTTTTTTGAGAAGTTAATAATTATATTATATTATGTTATGTTATGTTACGTTATGTTATGTTATGTTATATTATATTATATTATATTATATTATATTATATTATATTATATCCCTGCTCTGAAGATCATGATCAGATTACCATTATAAATACACACATAATTATATCTATGTGAATTTCAAAGAGCATCCGATATCCGATTTTCAGCTAAAGTAGTCGTTTTTTCTTCTTCTCCGCCTACTATGAATTCTGCCTCTGTACAGTATATCATCTTTCGTGGGAAATACTCCCACATCGTCACATTTTTTTTATGTTGTTGTTTTGATGTGTGCGATTGCNTTAATGATGAGAACAGCTTTGTAATTTTCCACAATATTTATTGGCACTACCGGTTTCACTTCCGAGAAAGCATCATCAGGTGACAAGAAAAATAAAATCCAACTTATATATGCAAGGAGGTGGAGGGAATGGTGGGAGGGGGGGAAGGAAAGAGTTTACTGGGAAGGGCTATGAGAGGTGAAGGATATTATAAGAAGTAACAATTTAAATATAAATTTCAGACGTCTTATTGAAACACATTTATAGACTATCAATGATGTTAGGATCAATGTCTAATGCCTTCATTTCTTTGAGTGGTGTATTTTCACATAAGATAAAAATGATAATTTTACACAATCGTGCTTTTACACACACTGTTAGAGGAGGAATTCTTGTGACGTTTTCTGTGGAAGAGAGGTAATTCAGAATGGCATAAGAACGGCATATTAAGTATCTACAACGTTGATTCGTGTTTCTTAGATAATTATTTACCAACATTTCGTGCTTTTATTGTCCTACAAGAAGTAAACATTTAGTATTTTCTATCAGGTATAAAACCTAGAACGCCGATAGATTTCTTAATGCTCATACTATAAAAATTTTAAATTTTTCAAACGATAACACTATTGAATAAATTATTCAGGAAAGACGTGAGCGGCACAACTAAAGGAAGGTTCTTCTATCTCTGTCTTAAGCTAACTAATATTATACGTAATTCCACATTTCGATATAAAAGTTTCATCTGTTAAACGTAATTTATGTTTCGTAGTTAAACATAAATCGACTATTCATATCCATATCACCACTGCGATTCTAATAGATAATCCCTGAGATTTTCTTCCTACTTTGCTCACTCGAATTTTCATGTAAAACATTTCTGAGTTTAAAACTTATTCCAGATATAACCTGGTATAACAAGTTCTCCATGAAATAAACAATTGGATGGAATCGCTGGAAATCTGTTTTTCATTTCAATACATGCACCACGTAAAATTAAACGGCATTGCCAAACAAATGTTTTAGTTTTAGAAATAACTTTCGTAGATTTTAAAACAAAGAAAATTTGTAACATAATACCATAATATTGTTTTTTAATTTACGCAATTATCTACGACTAATTTGCTCGTTACCAAGAATAATTATTAGAGGTTTAAAAACACTCCGCAAGCCGTAAATCGGCAGGCGGAACTCGCGCTCAGATAAAAACGGGAAGATCCGGATTACTGATTTCTGGAAAGTCCCCGTACCGATTTTTGGGACTTCCCAGAAATCGGTAATCCTGCGCTTCCCGTTTGTCTCTTAACCTGCCGAAATACGGCTTTCGGAGTGCTTTTAAACCTCTAATTCATTAACAACCATGTTCCAATTTTCTTTTCTTTCAAGAATACTTATATTCCCGCAAATAATTATTCTACGATCCCTCAACCCAAGATATATCTCTATAAATTGCAATAAACACATACTTACAGCCAGTTTGTCTACATTTCGGAGTCATCGCCTTGTTTTTACATAAATACTTTTAAAATGTATCCTGTTTCGCTTCATTTTTTCATTTCCCTCGTCTCAGATACCTTTCCGTATCCTTTATTTCAAATTTTACGGCCCTGAAAATCCTTATTACTGCTAACCGCGGTATCTTATGAGGTAGCGCTGGAAAAGGGTGCGAAAGAAAAAACGTCTGCATAAAGAAGATCCTTCAGTAGAATCTGGAAATACGTTGTTGAGAGTAATTTTGGAAAGAGAACGGAAAGAATTCAGCAGGGGATATTTGGCAGTGAACAGACGAGAGTACACTGAGGCAATTTGTTGAGAGAAGTGAAAGTAGTGTCACACGATATCAAAGAAAATATATCATCGGTATGGCTAAAAGTTAATATTTAGAAAAATCTCGGAATGAGTCGAGAAAAACCATGGAATAAAGAAGTATTAGATTAAGTTTTATTAATTATAAGTAGAAGTTGTACTGTAACAGTTGAGTTCAATCGTTCAAACCTTTAAACTTCCAGAAATTTAGAAATAGAATTGCAGATGACTAAATATCAGAATAAGGAACAAGTCTTTGCCGTTGTAAGATCAACGAGATTGGGTTCCATTAGGCTAGGAAGACCCAACTTTTAAATTCGGCTTCAAGTGCTATAAGGTATAGCAGGGATCGCGAACTTTTTGTGAAAAGAGTGCAATATTCGTTTAATATAAAGGACTTGCGTACCAATGTATATAAGCTATTTTATGAATGTAATCTATTTTATTATGTATCAATCTAACCTATTTTGTTATGTCAAAGGGATTGATACATTGTAATTTACGTATATAATGATTAATTGTTATTACTGATTAACGGAATCTACATCAAATATATAACAGAGATAATGCCGACAGAGTTCCACGTGCCCGTGAAATTCTCTCTTGCATCTCTTGGGAAACGCTTGCCATAGGTTTGTCGTTCCTAACATCTAGGCATTCAAGATTCTTCCTAAATACTCCTGTAGAGTGTGGTGACACCTTTCTGTATCTCATACAGAATTTATGTTTTCTTTTTTTGCACTACTGACCCATCCAATGAAGTCAAGTGAGATCGCTACAATAACTGGAGGCTAAGACAGACAGAATAAATAAATTAAACGTTATATTTTAACTATCGATAAACTAATACTCGTATTCTGTTCCCATTTAAATCATGCTGAAGCTAATTCCAAACCACATTGCTAACATTCATCTCTAAAATGTCAAATCAACAATTCACAGCGTAAAACACCGGGCATAACTCAATGGTGATGTAACGAAGGCATGCAAACATTCCATACTGGGGGAATTTTCCAAATAGGAAATTTTAAAATCTTAACGATTCCTGGAACAAATCCTAGAGAATCCAGATGCTGACGAAACTGCGTGTTTTCGAATCCTACGAGGACGAGAAAAAGAAAACATGAAGCTGCAGCGTTCCTCACCAACCATCCAAATCAAGCAATCTCGCGTGTAATGGGGGAAACACCCATGGAGATGCAAACGGAATGCGCCAGAAAAAAAAGGCACTCGTGGAAAATGATTCGGTAAAATAAACGCGCGTGGCCCTAGCTTAGAATTCGATCTGCGCTTTGGATTCCGGCCAGCGAGTTTTCGAATATTTCTCGCCCCTGGAGCAGCGGTGTTTCGGATTCCGCATTAGAAACGCAATCCCTTCCATATCCAAGGGAAGACAGGACCAATTAAAAAAAATAATGAAAGAATGGGAAGAATTTACATTTCCGACGGAGAGGATTCCCTCTCTGCGTATTTACACCGCGAGCAAATAACTCCTTTTAATCTTAAATACGGAGTATTCCTGGATGTGTCCAATTTTTAAAAGTCAACAGACGTATATTGTCGAAGCAGTGGAGGGGAAAATAAGGTGCAGAGGGAGAGAAAGGAGAGACAAGTATTTTGGGAATTTCGGCTTAAAAATGTAGAGCGTTTGCAGCAAAAGTAGAACTCATTATTTAGAAAAGTGGGCCACAGGCCGGACAAAATTCGGGAAAGTATGTTAGTGTGAATGAAATATTGGTCTTGGAAATAACACGTGACTTTTCTTCTACTTGAAAGAAATACTCCTCACATATAACCATTGCTATAAATCCCTATTTTCTTTCCTTAAACGAAATCTTTCCGTAGGAGATGATTAAACTTTAACTATATCTGAAGAGTATATCTTCTTTCAATATGATTTCGAGTCGTGATATTTAATTCATAAGAGAGTATACTTTTTTTAATAACGTAATTTCAAGAACGGAGAACAATCAGGTTCTACTTTCCATGAATTAAATGGCAAAATAATACAGAACACAACATCATCATCCCAAGGAAGAATGGACTTGAAAAAGGTCTAACGGGACCGGGAATCGAACCCGGGTCTCCCAATTGACGGTCGGGTGCTCTGTCCGTTGAGCTATCCCGGCAGAACATTTTTCCAGATGGTAACTGTCTTGCTGCAAGACATGAAACAGTTAAGTCGTGTTTAAACAACATCCATGATGCAACATTTAATGTGCGAATAAATAATTCCACGGAAGACCTGTTGACGGATTCTTTAATTTACTTTTTAATTACCATCTGTATTTGCGACGGCATATTAATAATGTAGCGCATTTACTGTCTCGGTCATGTAGATGTCGGTCAATCGAGCTGTAAGTCAAACGAGGAGTCGGTCAACCGAGCTTCGGGCAAACGAGGAGTCGGTCAGTTGAAATGTCGGTAAAACGAGTTGTCGGTCAACCGAGGAGTCGGTCAACCGAGGTGTCGGTCGAGCGAGCGTCGGTCAAGCCAAAATTTCATACAATCGATTTTACCATATAGCTAAGTCATCCAGAGGAACTATTTGTATATAACATTCTAATTTAAATGTTATCTTATCGATTTACAACTTTTCTACCTAAACACTCCGCAACTGTAAAAATAACTGTATCTTACTAGTTGTGATTTTTCCACGTTTTACTTTTATCTATGCCCTACTCAACAAGTTAATACACAGATTAATTGCATATTTAGTATGTAATTTATTAGATAAGCAGTGGAAAACGCGTGGTTTCACAGACTTGATTTTTAAAATGAAAGATAAGAAGTCTGCTGTAGGCGGGAATCGAACCCAGGTTTCCGGGCGCACAGAGTCCCATCATAGCCCAAGAAATTGAAGGAGAGATCGTTCTGTTGCGGTAGCATAGAGGTCAGAGCACCTGCCCGGAAAATGGGGGACCCGGGTTCGATTCCCGGCTACGGCAGACTTTCATTTCCACCTGTACGTAATTAAGTACTGGTTATCGATCAACTCTTATTAATTTCCCAATATTCCAATTAAAATTAGTATCATTTACTTCAAATTGGATTTTTCTTGGATTCATGCAAATGCAGTGAACTATTGCAACTGCATTTAATCACTCACGGTTTAGTTCACTTTAATTCAAAGAAAGGATCTCATCTTTCGCGTAATGCAACGCAAGGGAAAGAGGCAAAGTACAAGGATCGCTCAAGAGGGATCCTGACGCAGTGTGTAGCAGTGAAGGGGGAGAGAGATAGGAAGATCGGGGAGGATGGATAGTTGGTCGGGCACACGCATCCCCGGACTGCCGACAGGCGACTCTCGGAAACGGACGGCAGACGAGCTATTTGGCCCTCAGGGGGAAGCACCGGTGGAAGGATGGAAAGGAAGTTGGGACAAGGAAGAACTGATGTGTAAGAATAAGGCGAGGGAAAAAGGGGAAATAGAGCCGCAGTAATGAAAGGAGGGAACTGCAGTTTAGGTTACGGTGGATTGCACTGAAGATATTTTGATTTTTGACTTTGAATTCTTTTACCGGGCGTCCTGAAAGTCCTGCTAAAACAGCAAAGGGAGATAAACTTAGTTTTTCTACACAGGATATTAAAGGAAGGATGACAAAAGAAAATCAAAATATCATTCCATCGACACATTCTAAGTACTAATAAATAGTAAACCTTATGGAGGCAAAACTAATGGGGGGAGACCAGACAGATTTCCTGAAAGAAAAACTTCTTTGGACCAAGACATTCAATCACGAGGTATTTTCCCGATAGTGCTCTCTTTTCTCTCAATTTTGAGGACTTGAATGTAAATATAGATCATAAAATGTGTCACTTCAGTTGACCATAGTATTTTTATATACGAATAATGTTTCCATAGTAACCATTAATCATGAAACCAATTTAGTTGTAAATCAATTTAAATAGTAGTAGTAATTTTTTAAAAGTGTTTCGACTGATGACGTAATTTCGCACATGAGCCCCCACCGGGAATCGAGCCCGAACCTGCTTTTACCGAATTCGAACGTGTATCTCAGATGGCTATCCAGAGACCCATCAATTTAGGTGTAGGTAAGCTTAAAAATTATTTCAATTTTTCAATATAAACACATAAGGTACATAAGTCGTACTCATGCCAAATACAGAAAAATTGCTTTGCTTGGTTTCTGTAGAAAAGTGTGTTTTATAATTCTCGTCTATTTATTTATACCTTAATATATAGCCTCTTTTGACATAATTCTTGTAGTTGGAATATATTTTTCACTTCATATAGAGGTAGATCACAATGGCCTCCTGGTATAAAAGTAACTCACATGAGCAGAGAAGGTTAGGTGGACGAGGTTCAGAGAAATCCAGGAATGGTGGAAGGAGAGAGCGAAGACGTGAGATTGAAAATCGAGGAGGTATTTGAGGAAGAAGGGAAAAAAGGCGGAAGGAAAGAGATGCAGAGGGAAAAGGGGAGAAGAATAAAGGGGAAGAAAGAGGGAGGAAAGAGTAGGCAGCAGCATACACGACTCCGTCAAGCGCCGCACCCTCAGTGTGATGGAATGGTGTCGAACGAGAGACAAATCTCGGCGGCCCTGAGATCCCATTTTTCCAACAGCCATTCCTCACGTCTCCCTCCATCAATCCTCATCCCAAGAGGGCGATCCTCTTCTCCTTTCGTCTCCTAACGCCGTCAAACGGGCGGCAAATAGCTTAAGGAGGTGAGAGCTCGGAATGCGAGGGAATTAGGAATCGCCGAGTGGACCTTTTCCGGAGCTTCCTCGACCTTTCATATTGTTTTTCTATCGTCTTCTGGGGGAGTGTAACCTTTCCTGACTGGGGTCTAAATTTGGAATAAAAGGCTAAGGCTGCTTTGAAGAGATGCTTCGGAGCTCATGCGGTAACCTACTCTTGGATATTTTTATGGTGTGATACATAGATGAGCATTAGCGTCCTTGATATTTACAGAAAATTTTGGCTTTAGCCATGAATTAACTAATAATGTAGTCTTAATTATTGCTTAGTTGCATTGTTTACTTATTAATAATATGCGGTGAATTGATGTAATTGTTGTCACAGTGTTATCATTACCATTATCTTTAGAATTGTTGTTTTTAGTTGCTGTATCAGTAATAAAGTATGTTAGTGTGAATGAAATATTGGTCTTGAAAATTAATTCCTCATTACCGTCAAGAATATTGCTGAATATAGTATTTTTAAGACTTGGGAAATAGAAAAACTGCATCAAAAATAATAATAAGTGGATAATAATAACTGAAAAATGTATTAAAACTGAGTTCACTTTAGTGATTTAACTAATTGAATAATATCTTAAAGTACTTTTTCTAGTAATAATCCATCCCAATTTTTAAATAACTGTTAATTATGACAAAAATAATAAAAACATATAACTGACTGTTTAATTTGAATTATGCCGACAAAACAGTTAATTTGGTTAAGATATTTATCAATAGATTAGATCGGTTTCCATTGCTTTTTTTGTTCCTTAAAAACAATCAGAGGATGAAAGGCTAGTCTAGCCTAGCCTAGTCTAGGTGTGGGTCTAGCCTCAATTATAGCCGAAAACGAAAATAAAATAGCGAATTTAACTAAATTTTTATTCAGCTGCTTCAAACGTTCCATATAATCCATATACTTCAAATACAAATATAAGAATACATTCATTATTAAATGAATCAGCATAGAAGTCTCATAAGTATTTATGTTAATAATTGAATAATTAAGTTAAGGGCTTAATTAGGGCTTCCAGATAGCCAAGTGGGCAACGCGTTCGACTTCGGTGAAAGCGGTCCCGGGATCGATCCCCGGCGGGGGCCTACGTGCGAAATTACCTAAGCTGTCGAAGCACTTTCAACAATACTATACTGTAATTAACTTTCAGTTTTCGTTAACGGATTAATAATTTCACTTTCTATACTCTGAGTATGCTGAGCATTAAAGCATCTGGAAAATGATAAACATCTCTCTTACATGAGTACCGAAACTAATCCTACGAACACATGATAGTTATTCCGCCTTGAAACCTCTTGACATCGAATATATTTATTCTCTGACAAGGAATTTCAATCCAATAACCAACCATTCAAAACCGGAGATGACCATTTCCCAAGTTTTCCAACTCAGCGCAGTAACACAACAATTTCCTTTCGTCATCGCCATTAATATCGGTCAGCATGCAGGAAACTGAGTGCGTCATAGGGTTCCAATGCAAAATAATTGCTCC
Organism: Ladona fulva; assembly: GCA_000376725.2. Taxonomy (NCBI): domain Eukaryota; kingdom Metazoa; phylum Arthropoda; class Insecta; order Odonata; family Libellulidae; genus Ladona; species Ladona fulva. The sequence goes on along the minus strand of KZ308207.1, from coordinate 242,795 downwards.
GTCCGAAAGCAAGCTTCCGACACATCAGCTCCCCTCGCACTACACAAAACAACTTGCGAGAGAATAATAATCCCATCACGGAAGCCCAGAAAAAAAAAACTCGGAGAGAGCCCGTAACCAAGTTACCGAGAGGAGGAAAGAAAGGCGATGAAGTAACAGATGAGCTGCCGACATTTTAATGAAAGGGACCGAGTCCAGGATGGACAAGGTAATTGTCGAGAGGGGAGTGTGAGAGCCACTCTGTCGCGAACGGGAAGTGACGTAACGGGGACAGACGAGGAGGGGTATCCGGTGGAAAGGACAGCAACCGGAGGGATGTTTCTGCACATGTACCGAGGAAGGCACGGTAATGGATTGGAGGAAGTCGCAAAGGAAGGGTATCTCGATGCAAACGAAGGAGACAATGGAATTAGTAGTCGAAACGGTCTTTTTTTCGCCGTGAAACTCAGCACACGGTCAACGAAAAGCGAGGGGTATTACTCGACCACTAGCGTTACGTTCCATAACGGAGCGTCCGTGGCCGCAGGCAGAACTCTCCCTAACGTGTTTCCTTTATCGAGGGACTCCCATCTAAACTCTGGGGGCGTTTGCGTAGGCTTCAATGCAGGTTTACCACCTCTCCGGTCTCCAAACACAGTCTTTGAGTTTGCGTCCTGCCTTGGTGATATATCGCATATTCCTGACACATGGAAACGTCCTTCCATCGCTATTGTTAGCTATCCTTCGTCACGAAGGAACCGTGGAGTTTGCAGCGAAATTTAATTAAAACCCTTCCCCGATGTGTCGCTTTGAAAATTTTGTTTAAACAAAATCTTGAATCGTTGAGAGAAATTGCGAATCTTTACGATGAAATGTCTGCGAGGTTGATTTACATCAGGAATTGATGCGTTCTACAAAAATTTAGAATGTTCACTGAGTAGAGCTTCATCTACGATTTTGCTCTAACGGAATCGTGTTTAAACAGAAGAGGTTCATTCAAAATAGCTTATATTTTGTCCTTATAGCATGACCTTGTTTTACGAAATCAGAAATCTCAACAACTCTATGAAATTGAATTCACTTAAGAATTGGATCTTCACTTATATATTTCCAAACTTTATAATTTAATGATAATGATGTATTTTTATTAAAAAAATACCTGCTTTTACGATGGTAACAGTTATTCCTCAGTATATTTTCGAAATGAAACGTGAATTCGGTTTAAGCAGGAAAGTAAGTTTGATTGAACGAGTTAACTATGATAACTTTCCATTCAGGCAAGAACTTCCTACTGCTACCTATACATTCGAATACAGATATCAATATTTTTCGTTAACAAATTACGTGGAGCAAAAGAGAAAGACTGTGTCGTTAGCTATAACTTCAAAACAAAAAAATGAAGGATCAAATTGCAATTACAGAGACAATTTAAAGAAATAAGGAATTACTCTTTCATCTATATTGATGAAGCAAGCCGCCTGAAGGAGGTGTAATGAAGTCTTTGATGAAGATGTGTCAATTAAATTGCAATGCATACTTCATATTCCTTCACATACAAGAAGTAATAATTGTAAAAGCGCTTCGACACCTACGGCTATTTTTCAAGTCAACCCCCACCGAGAATCGAACCCGGAACCGCTCTTACCGAAGTCAAACGCGTTACCCACATGGCTATCCGAAGGCCTAAAATAATAGCAAGTTCTGCTTGAAAATTTACACAAGATTTATATGACAGATACTATATGTAATAATGTTAATGGATTAGTGCATAAGACAAGCTCAAACCCGTTCTAATCCATCTCCATAAACACGAACTGGAAACATTTTGAAGTGTAAATGTTCAGGCGTTACATTGTGGAAAGCCATGAATATGGAGAAAGGAAAGACTTTAAGAAAATTTACAAAATCTTTCTTTTCTCCATACATGGAAACATTTTGCTGTGGCAATGCAGTTTCCGTTGCTGTTACCGAGCAACAGTATGGGGGAGAGATAGATGTGTAAACGGCTGAAGATACGGAAGACATCACACCGGAAGGAAAGGAGGTTTGATGAGGAGGGATGTCCACTGGATGGCCAGTGAAAAGCATACGGAGGTAGTGGCTGTCGCCCACTACGCGATGCAATGGGAACTGCGCGTGCCTGACCACGGAATATTGTCACAACCATCTCCGCTCTTCGTGGCAACACGGATTTATGGATACCCAGTGATACATGTTAAACGCACTTTGGCGTGAGATGGTAACCAGGTTGATCTGGGCAGAGGGAGAGAATACGTAATATGTTATCCTTGTGCCATTCTTCTACTTGTTATTGCAGGATATTGTAAATCAGAATTGGACAATATAAGGCCCGATATAGGTTTTGGAAATTATATTTATTTACTATCGAATTGTTTTTTTTAAATTTGAATGAAAAACGCTTATCAAAAAGTTTTATGGAGAGAATTTTAACTAATTTACACCTCTCCTTTAATTACGAGTTACAAAAAGAGTCACTAAAAGCATTTAGACCTGGTATTTTAAGGTATACCGACCGCGGTGGCGTAGTAATTAGCGTGCCAATACGCTGGCACTCCAACCCCGAAGTCCCGGGTTCAAATCCCGACTAGTCGGATTTTTCCGTTTAGGGAATGGTCGTGTTTGTTCGTCCTTGTTATTTGACTCATTGCTTTCACTTTAAATTGGCAACTTTGCTGTATGTGAAACATAAATAAATGAATATACTTAAAATGAACTAAAATTCAATTTAGAGCTCAGTGTTTTAATGATTTGCTAGAGAAAAGTGAAGATTATAATTATCCTTCATGATAGTCCATCATATTGTTACGTAGCCTTAGGTTCAGGGATAAGTGAGCAATAAAGAAATTAAAAGAAAAACACCGCACTTTATTCTAAGCACTTTTATAACGTCCACCTTCGGTTCACCGCACCTCCAACATGTCTGCCGCGATCTCTTCTCCAACAATCACTCCTTCCGTATCCACAACTCTCGTTGCTACAACACTCGTTTCCACAACTGTCTCGTTGCCACAACAATATGTATACAAAATCAGCTATAGCGTTCACTTTAAATCCAGTAAAACATTATAATACTGGGCCCTGAAGTAAACATTGGTTACAGTCCATCGTAAGTGTACTTACATGATTAAACATTCCCTGTAATTTTTTTAAAAATAACCTTCGATTTAAAAAAAATTATTCATCTACGAATACTCATGCGGCCTTTCCCTTTTGATCAGATCAGTTGTAGATCATGCAGGATTATGCAGTTACAAATTTAAATTATTCCTTTGTCCTTTCAGTTGTATAAATCTATGAGTTGAAGTTTAATTGTAAAAACTATATTTCCATAATAAAGCATATCAGTGATCAGGTGGGTGAGTAAAGTGAACGCTGACTACAATCTATATTTTAGCTCAAATAAAAATACGGTTCCCATGTGCGATGAAAACCTCTCTTACGTTTGAATCATACACCTTAATTTAGCGATAACCAACATGAAACTTCTTTCTGAAAGAAGGAATTACTGAAAGTATGTTGTTTAAGATCTAGCCATATATCGACCTGAATTGACCAGAAAGCAGATTCTACCCTCTCCATCATCATCTAAATTTCGATATTCGTAATGGAAAATAAGAAAACTTATCCGGAAGGACCAGCAATCGATGAAATTCATAATTTTCAAGGCAAAGGTCGCGAAAGGCTCCGATGATATAAAAAGTATCACAAAAAAAATTTCTCAAACTATACACAATCGAAATAAATTCAAATTAGAAGCAGCTAAGTGTTGGAGATGGGGAAAGGAGTGTGTGCCCCAAAACTGGCATTGGAGAATTTTCATCGAAAACTGTAAGAATATTCCTACCTCAATTTCTACATTTCCTTATAATCTCCTAATGTCCACGCAAAAAACGGGAAATGTATTTTTTTGTGAATAAAACGTCTTCCTGGACGAGCAATAAATATCCTAAGGAAAATTGTCCTTCCTCTTTCCTCACGATAATTCCTACATGTGATTATAATTTAGGGGTACCATATATAGTTGAAAACCTTTGAAAGATTTTACATAACTGTACTATATGTGTTAACTTTACTATATATGCATGCGGTTTTTTTCAACTCCTTTCTTTGTGGTTGTTTTCCCGCACAGTGGGACTTCTGTCTTCAAGATTCAGTTGAGAAGATTTTTCCCCGCAAACCCTTTTGTTGTAGTAGTACTTTTTCTTTAACCTAAGATATTAAATTTAAATTACGTATTGACAATTGAGGTTAGATGGAAAAGAATCCAACTTGGCCTAATCTCGCCTTAGCAAAAAAAAATATTCATTCACACTATAATGGTTAATAATCATTAACCTTAAATTAAAGTTACTCGACCANGTTAAACAATAGTTAAACATTAACATTACTTATGAAAAACAAATACTGGATGTAATTTATTTAAACTCAACCTACATTAACTTATCCAACAATTATTTACAGCGTCTATATATCTGATCTGATTATACAAGAAAAATGATTAAAGAATTACGCCTAAATTTCTCAAGGTTCAAACTAAATCACCTCTCAGTCAGAAAATTCGACTGAAGCCCCACTCAGATTCACTCCAGGTTCAAAAAAACACGAAATCAATCGAGAGCCAGAGAGGAGTTCCAAATAGCGCATATCCGCCCGATCCAAATGAACCGAATTCAAGAAATGTCCTCCCCTGCAGCCATCGCCGGCGAGGCTCGCGTTTCCACAACAAAGGCCCGAATTTCGACACGCCCGTGTGAATATCACAGCGCGAGCTGCGACCGCAAAGCGCACGCACGCGTTCTCGCATAAAAACGCCAGCCGGAGCGAAATAAAAAAAAAACAACCCTCGAACCAGATTGAAAACAATATTATTCGCGAAAAATCGCGACACCGCGAGAGGGAGATGGGGTGGGGTTGCGACGGTGGTCGGGGGTTTGCGGAGCGATCCCGCGTTCCGCCGAAATCATTTGTTTCGCATCCCAGAGGGAAGGGCGAGGGTTGGGGACGGTCACGTGAGACCCCTTCCGCCGTGAACGTGACACCGATCCGAGCGATCGAACGGTTCGGCGTCCTTTTTTTATGGGGAAGTAGAGCGCGGTTGTTTGGGTCGTCGTGCCGACTCTTAGCGGGCCCCAAACGATCCTGCGCCTTCAAACACCCTCTTTCGCGGGGGAAATTGCCGGCGAGGAACTTCCGAAGCGGACTAATTTTCAGAAAACTGTTTCCACGTCCGAAGCGAGAGACGGTAAAAGGTTTGCTCTAAAAAAGTTTCCTCTCTTTTAAACTCCCGACAAATTGCGTCGCCGGCAAGAAGGCGTTACTCACTGGCGAAGCCGTTCCTTTTGCCCCCCTCGATATCCCGCTGCGAGAGAATGTTCCGGTAAACCCATCCGTTCGCGAATTCGGACGTATTTCACGTTGACGAACATTTATTCATCGTGACTGATAACGGCACTTTTCCTTTACTAAGATGCTTAACGACTCAAGATGGATATTGTTATAAGACGTTGATCCAGACTTAGGATGGATATGCTCAATAAAGCAGAGATCGGCCATCCTAAATTCTCGGAAGACGTGGTAGTTATTAACAATAATAATATTGACGACTTAATTGGGCGAATTTTAGTCCTAAGAGACGATTGTTACAATTAACCTTTCCTCGAGTAACAAACACAAGCAACCAGGCCGTAACCATGTAGCGTTGCTAGGCTTACACGCTAATCACAAAAAATACCGGAGTATTCACTTTGTAAATTAAAACAAGAATTATTTGACTAAGTAAGTAATTTTAAAAGTGCTTTGACAGCTAAGGTCATTTCATACCGGGGCCCTCACCGGTAATCGAACCCGGGACCGCTTTCATTGTAGTCGAACACGTTACCAACACGGCTATTCGTAGGTCCACTAGAAATATTTGAATGCAGATAATGGCAGGTGATAGGTGTATTGATTTATAATAAATAAGTCGTAATAGATAACTTGATAAGAATGTAAACATTGTCACATGAAAAGATGTATTTGAAGGGTGAAAATCACCAAAAGTCGCACTCAAGGATGCAATTAAATTCTTATTCCTTAACTGGATTATATAGATCAGAATATAGCCATCTCTTATCTTTTATAATGCACAGCTTTAGTAAGGGAAGTGGAAACAATAGACTTAACTGAAAAATGTTCTATATTTTATGGTATAAGTGAATTTACTATATTATGGCTCTATTAGAAAAAATAAATTTAGGAGACTAAAAACTTTCACCAGAAAAGAATAGTTTCAAATAGAAGAAAAGCGGAAGATCAGAAATTCAAAGCTATGTTGTAATACGCTACAAATAACAGGTATCTCTTCTGCAAACTAAAATCTTAGACTTGACTAAAAGAGACTTATCAATTCCCAATTTTCTCTCTATGTATCAATTCAAATGAATACGTAATTCCATCTTCTGTACAATTAATTAATATTTGTATTATTTCATTTCATAGATGTAAAGGATTTTCATAGGAACACGGAAATTTACATTGTCTTTCTTTCGTTTCAGGTAAGCTACTTTTGCCATAGAGTATGAGAGCAATTTCCTAACCTGCAACAGATGTAAGTATTGCCGTTGTTACTGGTTAGAGCAATTACAGCTTTTTTTATGGAGAAAAATGAAAAACAGACTTTTGCTTTAACTTATAAAGTTTATTCCACGACAATGGTTTTGACCCCTTGTGTCATCATCAGGACCCATTGGATTGTCATCGGAGGTAAAGGTAAAGGTCTGTTTTTCATTTTTCTTCACGTTGAAAATCTCTTCGAGGCCGTTTTAGTAATTCTACCATTTATTTTTTTCAAAGTTTTGGCAGAAATTAATAAAAGTAGACAAAGAGCAACCAAATTACTTCGTAAAAATTTCTAATTATAATTTTTTCAGTGCAATGCTGCAAAAGTTTGAGTAGGATGTTTGTAGGAGCGCAGATCCAAAAATTCGCTGATGTCAACCTACATACAAGGAGACACAATGGTATTTGAAACATCCCGCTTTTCGCTCAAAAATACCTGCTCGTGTCATTACTAATTGTCGCCAGAGATTCAAAATCGCTTTCTGCTAATAAAATTAAGACAGAAGATCCCTCACAAGCAAAATTCGATTATGACACGCAGTTAAATTCAATGACCGCATTAGCGAACATCAAATTAGGCATCCACATTGACGCGCCGAAAATTCACATCGACAAGCCCAAAATCAGCGCTTCCAATTTCAAATCGCACACACTCAATCAACGGCTTCTCAGAGCATCGGAACCTTTTAGACTAGGAAGCGAGACCCTGCGGACCTTTATAGATCCCCGCGTCACTTCCTCAGACCAAACGCGTCGGTAATACCCACCGCGATGGCTTTCGAGAGGTCGCGAACCCTCCGGCAAGTGCGAAAACATAACATCGACCGAGCGGATCCGGAGAGAGATCCAAAGCAGGTCCAAAACTCCTTTGCACGGGGTTATTTGAGCGTCTCTCCCCTTTCTGCCAAACGGCTTAACTCCCGCCTTCCTCACCTTCATCCCCCCACTCCTTCCTCTGCCCCCTCATCCAGAAGAGAAGCCAAATGCCGCTCGATCCACCGAAATAATCGGACTCCTTCGATGTCACGGACGATAAATCCGTCTTTCCTAGCTTTAATTTCCTTGCCGTGACTCGCCGGGAACAAAACGAAACCTAGACGCGGAACTTCAAAGAAAAACGAGAAGAAACAAGCTCCCTGGCATGCTCCGAGAAAGAGGGAACAAAAGCGCGGAACGTCTGCGGAGCCAAGAGGGAAAAGGTTAACAGGAACGTCGCCTGCTGGCAAAGAAAATGGAACATTTGAGAACGGTACGGAGGCGTTGCGATCATTTATCGAATTTATCGGGGTAATAAATGCAGCGTGGTTGGGAGGTGGGCACGGGCTGCGTAAATCATACGGCGACAAACGGATTCAGTAGGCGATTAAAAGCTTTATGAAATCATTTTGGTCGCGGCGTTGATGGTATTCGCCGAACGGTGGCGCTGTTGAACGAGTAATTTCCACGGGAGGTTAATGGCGGGTGTAATGAAAAGGAGCAGTTATCCGAATGTCTTGAGCAAGGTTGGAATTGTTTCGAGCATGCCGCTTTTGCCAAGGAGGTGATTCGTTGTGGATTCCCGTTCCGTGTCCTATTCGACCCGTTCAACGACTAGGTCTAATAAAAGTGCGGTGAAATGTGAAATTGACCGATCGAAGATTACTTTATGGTCCTTTCATAGATTGGGCATCCGTAAATTTCTCGATAACATTCCTTTTCTCTGTTTCAACCAATATTTCTTTAAGAGTGGCTTTAGTGTTTGAGGAATCACGTAAACGTAAAAAAATGTGGGTCTTGATTTCCGATGCAACATTTATATAGGTAAAGTTATGACAGGAAAGAAAACCACCTGAACTGTTTAAGGTATTACAAGAAGGAGTAAGTTTATAATGCATGTATAGTTTATGGAGCTACACAGAACAACTGATTTCCCTCTTGAAATTCCATTTGATATCTTAATGTTCAAATCAACACTGTGTATCATCATTTTGATGAAATGAATGATTTAAGATAGAACGTGAGTAAAAAATAAGTGTGTTTTATAAGTACCGCGATTCGTTGCCTTGTATGTCATTAAAAAACCTCCCTTTGATTTAACCCTGATTCTTTCTACGAAAAAGAAGCGTAGATTTTCGAGCGTAAAAAGTCAAGGCATTCAAAGGCCATTAAAATTTTTGTGAATCGAAATATTAAAAATGTATCTCTGAGTCTAACGAAGGCATCTTTAAGAATTGAGAAAGAAATCTATAATTTGAGTTTGTGCAAAGAAATGGAACATTTGACCTTTAAGAGCTGCATCCGATTTTACCATCTGGGAACACTGCAGCTTGAGAAAATCTTACGTCCTTAGATTTTCAATTGGTCACGCATCTATTTCCATTCCTTATGATGACGATACGGATGCGTTGAAATTAAACTTCTACGTCACATATCGGGCCATTAAATAGGACAACATAATTTATGATCCTCCATCTCAAATATTTTCTTGCTATTGGTATCAATACCCTCAACGAATTGAAACATTTTACACATCGCATTCGAATCTCAATTAAGAAAGACTTTGAATCTCTTTGAAGCGCAACGGGTCGTAAAAGAAACATCCATAACTACAAAGCGCATTATGGAAAACGCCATTAAAGGTTAACACTGTCACACAAATCCCATTTTGGTTCAATCAACATTTTTGTCCCCTGACTCCAAAGTTTGAAATGATGAAAATATCTCATTTTTCATTTCAAAAAATGTGTTTAAGTGCCAAAGGATAAATTTTTATTTTCGTTTTTGCACGTCCTCTCACTGAGAGAACAATTTCGAATCTGAAATTAAAATTTGTAAAATTAATGTAAGTATTAATCTTTGATGAAAATATAAGCGGTGGGAGTACTGGAACGAGTGTCACGTATCAGACTGACTTTTTTCCCCCCTCCGTCAACTGTTTAATCATTAAAGGGGAAACTTTATTATTCAAGGTTCCTCAGAATTTTTTCGCTTGATCTGCAAGGAAAATAAAGCTACAAAGTTACGGAATTAATTGATTTAAGTGAGATATCTTTTTTTATATTCACTGTTTAAATTTGGTGAAATTAAACACATATATTTAAAATGAGGCTAAGGCATTTGTCCTCACTGGCGTTACGAATACTTCCTAAAAGGAAGACAACCACACGAACAATCTGTAGTATCATTTGCATAACATCCAGGCGAATCTTCTTCCTCGCTATTATTCTACTATGGACGCCACATGTTAACTGTATTTTTAACCCTTACTTAATTCAGCCGTATCTAAGCGACCTTAACAGCACAATAAAAGCTTGCCTAATCGCTATGAATAAGGTGTCAACTGAGTAATCCAATAGATAGCTTTTTAGAATGTGACTTTCTATAAATCTTGGTCATTATCTGACAATTGCTAACACAAGTTTTCCTTGGAAGTGGCAGAATAGCAGCATCCTTCTTCGAAATTTGAGGATAATTGGACCAATTAATTACTAAAATCATGTTCGTACTCAATAAACATACCGAGACTCACCACAGCCGTACCTCTTTACACACTAAAAACACACAAATAAACAAGTATACCCTTCTGTAAAACGGAGAGTCAGTTGAAATCACGGGTGAATAAATCATTACAGTGACAGAACTTCATAAGTGTGATTCAGACGGAAGATACAGAAATACCATCATCATCATCCTCCCGTAGTTAAGTCACTGTCAGATAAACACACAAGATTAACCAATCACGATCAAAAACTGTTTTTCTTGAATTCGATGTATTAGTAGTAGCATTGTTAAAAGTGCATCTACAGCTGAGGTAATTTGATAATATGGACTCTCACCAGGAATCGAACCCGGGACCGATACGCCAAAAGCGAACGCTCGATCGTGTTAGTCACGCAGGAAATCCTTAAGAGCTCTATTGGTGCTCGAATTATTACTGATTGCAATATTTCCATCGGCAAAAAAACTGGTACACCAATCTTATGCCCCCTCTCATCCCCCACCTATCTACAGTATACATGCATAAAATTCTACGTTTTATTACAAATTAGTACCAGTCATAACAATAAAGCTACGCTAGGAACTATATATGTGATCCGTAAAGAATAATGCAGCAACTATGACATCCGAACACACCTTTGCCACCTAGCCACTTTGGTCACATTTTGCCCCTGAAGACGCTCTCTCTCTCTCTCTCTCTTGCTCTCTTGGCTTTTGGAGTTTTGGTGACTCTTGATCAATTTTGCCATCAGCGGTGTGTCTCACTTGATCCGAACACAAGCACATTCCATCCTGAACGGAAATTAATTAATTACGAAATCAATTGAAGTTACGGATTGAGTCGATTTTTCCGCACTGACTCTCCTAAATGAAAGACAAAATTTGATCTCGATTTCATTGAAACCTTTGTGCCTCGATGAATATGCGAATAAAAGTTATAAAGCCGTTCTTTGCGATGGTCGTAATAAACCTCCTGCCTTTAAAGAGCGTACTGGCGCATGAGGGAGCGAAATTGAATGAAAGGTTTCCATACTCGAGGGGAATTCCGCCGTTTGATAAATTCATCGATGGAATTAAAATACAGAAACGAGGCTTTTTTATGAGGATAACACTTCTCTCTTCGAAGAAACGGAGCGCCTGAAAAGGAGATCGATTTTCCGGAATTCTTTGACTCGCCGAGTGAATTCTCCCGTCAAAACTCAATCTCTCGATTCATAATTTTCCTTTATAGAATATAATTACAATTATGGAATGAGGAATCGATTGCCGAGGCGCTCACAGAGGGGACAAAGAGCATCTCAGCGATAGAGAGAGAGAGAGAAAGAGGAATGCTTTGCAGCAAAAATTATTAACTCATCAAAAGGAAACTGGGAAGATTGAAATAGCCCATCAGTGCTATATTTCGACTTTAATGGATTTGCAGCTAATAATGTTGGGGATACAGGAACTAAATGACGAATTAGATACTATGTGGCGTATGTTAATCTTTATCGGTAAGATTTACATTTGTTTTAATGGGGTTGTAGTCAATAGAAACCAACTTCAACTACCAGTATAACATCAACAAAAGTTTCAGGCAGAACTGGAAATCAACAATAAACGAGAGTGATATTGTCTTATGAGGCATCAGTGAAGGAAGAGACGAAGTGATTGTCGCTAAATGATGTAGATAAACTAAAAATACTGATTAATTTAGTATTATTACAATTGACAAAGTCTATGAAATCGGTATTTCGCTAAATATCATTTTAATAACAATATTATACCAATATTATAATTTTAATACAAAAGTTTCGACTATTTCCTTTATAAGAAACCGTTGTAGTTCACAGGTATTGCTTAAGCATCAAAATGACAGATCACGCCAAAGCTAAGAATTTTAATGTAAAAATACAGGAAATTTAAGTGCTTATCATCTGTTTGCGATATATTTGCGGTTGAAGTTTGTTCCATTTCATATTAAAGTTTCATTTCAAAATTTTATAGACTTTTCATACACTTAATGAGGCATGCAAGTTCTGACGAACTATCCTGAGCATGCACCAAACTTCGGCCGCAAAGATACCGTGTACGGACCTTAATAATATCGTTTTGAAAAGTTGAAAGCGTTCAGGGTAGCCGAAAAGGCAAAAGGAGGAGACAAACGTTAAGCAGGAATCACCGAAAGAGAAATACAGAGTCTGAAAATATTGTTATAACGGAAGGACTACTTTATAAGTTTTCGGAGTTCCGGTTACATATTTGTAAACAAGTGTAAACTTGAGGAATCAAAATTTTAAAATCAATAATTTAAAAGACAGCTTTTCTGTCCTTCAGAAGATTTCATTTCAAATTTAGCGGCTTACTGGACCAGTTCCTAAGTTGTGAATAAATGTACGTATACAAGTATACGTATAGGAAGGGAAAAAGTATGCACCAAACGAAATTTTTCACAATTGCTGAGCGTAGAAGAATGAAGTATTCTGCGAATAATCTACAAGTATTATTGTCATAAAGTAAACCGCAGTAGGTACTCAGGCAGACCGCTGGAATAGGTTCTACTTTTCGATTTCACTAAGAGTCAAGAAGACACACAGAGAATTAATGAATCCCCTTGACCGCCTTTACTAGCAAAAATCTCATTACTTGTGTCATTGTTCAATGACATCAACTTCTTAAGACCAAGAAACTGCTTTATCTGCCATGTTTAGATATCGACGGCATTTTTGTGACCGATGACATGATCACTCGTATTAAAGCCAAGGGATGCATTCGTTGGAGCTATATGAGTTTAAGGAGTTGTATAAGTAAGTATCAGTTTTTCACTCGTATGTCAGTACACGTAAGTATATTAACAATGTCACTTTCTAAAGAATGAACAATCCGGCAATAGAATTAAAGCAAATACGATTACATTTCACTTGCATCCATGAATAAAGAAATTTTTAATATAGAAGGATGTATTTAGAAACAAGGAACGGGTTATCGTACGTCATACGTTGTAAAAGAGGTTTTTTGGGCATCTCCACATTGTAGAATTAGCTAAAAATGCAGATATTCTCCCTAAGTTTCCCTATTTTATTTCCATCTTAGATCAAACAAAAGCTTAAGTTTCGCTGAAAGAAAATTTAATACTTACAGCGATTAACGTTTTCGGAATAAACCTATTATAATTTTATTTTAACGATATTAATGTGCGGATGATTTTGTTTAAAATGTAAATTTATTAATGATTTTTACTGTTTTAGTGAGTAATTCTCAGTGAATTAGTTAGTTGCGATACTGTTCAAATGATTTCCATCTACGACGTCTCTATAAGACCATTTAGCTTGTACTATCAGTAGGTTTGCGCTGGTACTTTACAACTCCCTTCTTTGTGAGTTTTACGAGTCTGCTCATACTGCTGTGGATACTTATTTATTAGTGATTTTTACTGTTTTAGTGAGTAATTCTCAGTGAATTAGTTAGTTGCGATACTGTTCAAATGATTTCCATCTACGACGTCTCTATAAGACCATTTAGCTTGTACTATCAGTAGGTTTGCGCTGGTACTTTACAACTCCATTCTTTGTGAGTTTTATGAATCTGCTCATACTGCTGTGGATATTTATTTTCTTAGATTCAACATAGTTTTTTTACATCCAAATCCTTCTTAAGTTTTCTTCTGTCTTTACAAACTTACAGTAGTGACGACAAGATAGATGGAAGAAGGGACTATTTAGTCTCAATCTCGCCTTAATAAGGACCTAAATAACAAAAAAAGAATCACCACTGGTTAAAACATCTCCAGCAATAGCATATTTAAACAAAACTTGACAATTATTAGGAAAACTCGTTCTTTTAATGTAATCAACTCTTTTAAAATAGTAATCTCCGCAACTCTCTTCGACGTCGAATCGAGAACCTTTCCCTCGTAAATAAACCTCTTTTCCCCCGAGTTAGATACTTTCCGAGAGATTTCTTAAGGCACGAGTCAACAGAAATAGTGTCGGATCATCAGAGAAGAGGATAGAAAGAGATGGAAGGAGAAAAACATAATTAATTCAATCTCTCTCTCGTTTCCTCAATCCCATCTACTTCGTTCATCTCCTCTATCTTACTTTCTTTCCCCCATTTCACTCCGGTTGTTTACTTGGAATGAATTAATTTCAGATCTTCTCTTTGTTCCTTTCCTTGGAAGCCATTTTCCGCCTCCGGAAATGACATCGGCGATGCGTACAACTCAATCACCAAATATCTCTCTTCTGCCTTCATTTCCTCGCCTTCCCCTCGCTAATCACTTTTCCCTGCCTCCAAAACAGCACGGAATTCACTTCCAACGGCCTCCCTCTTCGGCATTTACCTCACTTTTCGTTGCCTTGCGAAACCCTTTCTCTCCTAACATTTATACTGTCAGAAGGGGTCATAATTGTCCTCAACAACTAGTTTTAACCAAAGTTATTGTAAGACTCTTCTAATATTTCTTTATATTTACAAACTACGTACCAAACATTTGAGTGTATAAAATAATCACTATGACATAGCGTATCAAAGTCTTAATTTGTCGTTGTACTCTTCGTTGGCTAAATATTTACGAAATGTATTCTGAGAAAATAAATTAAATACAATCTTTCTATGATTTATGGTGAATGAAAGAATTTAAACTTCCTCGAACATTAAAGGTTTAAAACACTCCGTAAGCCGTATGTCGGCTAGCGGAAGGCGGAATTCGCGCTTAAAGACAACGGAAAGCTCCGAATTAACGATTTCTGGGAAATCCCGATGCGCATTTTAGAGAAAATGCCTCCATCATCAGGGGCTTCACAAAAGATAATGCGTTTCATATCTCTAATTCATTAACAGCCGTGTTCCAACTTTATTTTCTTTCCAGAACGTCTCACGGCATGTCTAATTGTTCTGGCACGATAGCTTTATTAGCTAGAGCAGTCACCCGGAAAGTGGTAGATCCGGGTTCATGCCCCGGTCCTGTCGGATATTTTTCATGTCCGTTTCTCCTTTGGAACATTCCTAATAGGACACCTTAATTTTCAATGTTACCTTTCACCCTAATCCTTGTTATAACAAACTTAAACCAATTGCAAATTCAATCTCCTGATTACGATATACCATATTGGCCTTTGCCATAACCTTGGCAACTAAATAAAACTATGGGTTTAGGAGTTATATTTCCCTATCCTACCCAACCCTCTCTCCAGAAGTAATATGTAGAATTAAATGACTGAAAAAAGGGTCAAGAAAAACCGATATTGTTTACTAACAAAAATAATCAGCCAATCATATTCGACTGTATTTGGATAAATGTCCCAAAATATAGGTTTATTCCTTCAAAGACCGATTCTTTTAACAACGCATTTGAGAAATGTGATTCCAGGCAATTTCTTTTGCTCGGTATATTCAGACTTTATTCCTACTTTTTTATGAGGATTGTTGATTTTAATCCATTAGTTTCAACGAGAAACGAGAGTACTACAGCTGAAAGTGTGACATTTGAATAATAACAGAACTAGTGCCAACATGAGAACATATTTGTAAAAGCATTTATAGCATGATTTCATTCCATGTCAGGGAAACATATTCTCGGTATGACATAATCATTGCTGACTATACCTCGGAAATCTTTCCGGAAGAGAGTCGACATCATAAATACAAGGAAAAGGAAACCCGGAATCAAGAAGCCCGGAAGCCCCCGCTTTCCAAGCACATGCTTTGGCCTAGTAAGCATTCGAGCCTAAACAAAGCGGTATGTCAGAATGTTCTGGCTCTTTAGCTTAATTGGTGGAAGTATCAGCTCGGAAAACGGATGGTCCTGGGTTTGAGTCCCGGACTTTAATCATGTCAGTGCTTATATTGTGAATGTTAAATAATAAAGATTTAAGAAGATACGAAGAGTGAACGCTAAACTGTTGCTTTTTATATAAGTCGTTCACAGTTCCATTTTGTTTAAGTATCATTTATTGATTTGTTGAAAAGTATTTGGGGTTATATTGATCCCAGGCGGCAGATTAAAGTTTCTCTCTCGCGTTACTTAGTAATAGACTGTTAACATAGTGAGGGAAAAGGGTAAACCTTGAGGGTGATTCCGCCCCGAGACCATCAGATGTGAGATTAAAGAGTGCTTGAGGAGGAGACGATTTGAGGAAAGATTGAGATGAAAGAGAGATAAATGATCGAGGAAAGAGACGAGTCAAGGAGGGAAATGGATTGAGGTATTAACAAGAGGATGTTGAGTTACGGAAACTTTGATGTTTGGGAAAAGAAGAGAAGATGGGGCGGGGAGATTCTCATGAAGCAAATTTCGAAATGAATGAGGAAGACGGAATCACTAAGTTAAGGCATTTTGAGTATTGAGTTTCAAATCACAGCCAAATAAGATGATTTAAATCAGCTGCATTCATCCCTACTCCGCAAGGGTTACAGTTACACTAAACAAAATTCAGAATTGAAGCAATTGGGTTATGCTAGAATTCACACAGATAATGGAAACTTATGTATTAGGATTGATATGAAACAGGTATGAACTTTAACTTTTTTCTCACATTCATAGTAGAAAGGAATGAAGAACTTATAAAATGCTAGGTTTCGTATATACTTTATGATATGGTT
The DNA here is from genome assembly GCA_000376725.2 of Ladona fulva. Classification (NCBI taxonomy): domain Eukaryota; kingdom Metazoa; phylum Arthropoda; class Insecta; order Odonata; family Libellulidae; genus Ladona; species Ladona fulva. The sequence continues at coordinate 226,139 of KZ308207.1, read as the reverse complement.
GATTCTCGTAAAAACACCAATCACAAACTTTTATTTCTGTTATTTATCCTCCAATTTTAACACTACAATTACCAACAAACTTTAACGGATGTCAAAATATAACTTTCTACCCTCAAAATTTTAAAATTCGTTATTTTCAGTGCAACGTTCCGTTGATAGAAGCTACAATTTTTAAAATTGAGCAATGGCTACATTATTAAATTTCGATCACGAAGAAAATTTTACGAACTTTTAATGGTTTATCTAAACACGGGAAGCTTAAATAGATGCTTTTCCTTAATCTCATATTGTTGGTATCGTAGAATACTAACGTATTTAATAGAAACGATCCTACTTACTTCTGGGAAGTTACAAAGTTAATGCTTTCTTTAATTTTATATTTTCTTTAATAACGCTAACCTAAAGTATCCCTTCCACAAGACATCCTCAGATTCTCTTTGATAAATTTCCAGTTTATTAATATCATATAATATGTATTTCGCTCAGATGTTCGTCTGTAATGACTTCCTTGCCATCTACAACATTTATACGATATATAATGAGCGAGGGTCTTTCAAAAGAAATTTGATTCATATAGAAGCAAAGAGAAATGTATAACTCTTTCTTACTTTGTTTAATTTAATTACGCAGATCCTTTGTAGATTTACTCTTTCTTTAACTCAAAAGCATGCGGTAAGAAAAATGGATACAAAGGAAGCAGCCTGAAAATTGTGAGGGAAAGACTTCTCTGCGGTAAATGATAATAAAAATAAATCCGGAGGAAAAAGTGGAGAAATAATCATCTTTCTCGAAAAAGGGTAACGGAGACAATGATGAGGTTTTATGGAGATAAACTAGTTAGATATTAAAAGAGAATGATGGAAAATTGAAAAAATAGCGGAGGAGCAGGAGAGAGGAGAACGTGTATTCATATAATTCCGGAGGGAAAACAGAACAGAATTAGAAGGATTTATAACCGCGATGTGAAGAGAGGAGAGGGAATGAATAACTTGAGCAGGAAAAATATGACAGATGACTCGGGATAAAAGAGGAAAAGTTAGGGGTGGAATTCCGCGGAAGGAAACATGGGAACCATCAGAAAGAAGAGAAGCGGAACAAGTGATCAAATGGAATAGTTTCAATATTTCACGAAACCAAGAGAGATGCATTAATATGTCTTAAGTGTGCAAATCATAAGAGTAAAACACTTATGTAACCTCCCCATGAATTTTGTGTTTAAGAAGCCTATTTCTATCAAAAAATATCTAACTTTCCTAGGAATAACAGATGTGAAAAGTAGCGACATGACTGGGACTCGAACCCAGGTCTCCCGCCTTCCGTGAGGTTCTAACTACTAAAGTGGAAGTCCTGGGTTCGAGTCCTAATCATTTCGCTCTTTTTCACACCTGTTATTTCTTAGGGTTTAGCCTCACGGCTTTTCTGCGCAAAGACAATCACATTCCCTTAACTCTTATCTAGCTTTACAGATTATCGCTTTTAGCAATACCTGAATCCTCCTTACATGCAACATTCCCTTGCTCTATCATTTGGTGCACTGATTAGGAATTTAAAAATCCTTTTGTAATCATCCATAACCGCTTTACTGTTTGTCTATCTTACTGAATTTACTATTCCCCAACGTATCTTCACAACTTTTTCTATTTCTTTCCACGATTTACCCTTTCTTTTGCAAAAAAATAAGCTAGAAGTACGGTCAGTGTCTTTTCTCGGTCCGATCTGATACCTCATCAGCTATACTGATTTCCATTGTTTGATTAACATACAGATTTTGCAGAAATCGTCCATATTTCTGATCTAATCCGATTTTTATCAATACCAGATCCATTTCAAAATCAAAAAAGAGACACATTTTTCGTAATATAATGACTGTGAACTCACAGTTCATTATATGAACGGAATGATTTAATTTCCTCTTCATTTCTTTTTCGCTTATTTATATCTTTTGAAGTTTACTTTGATTTATTTGAATCACTTCTGCACTTGCTCTTTGAACTGTGTTTTATATTTTGCCTCCATTTGTTTTTTTTTCATCCAGCTTCTACATAGGTTTTTCCCCGTGTTTATTCTTCGTCAACCATCGGGTGCGAAGGAATCCTTCCTTGTTATAATCTGCCTTTGGTTATTTCATATATATGGGCTTCCACCGGGGATCGAACCAGAGACCGCTTTAACCAGAGTCGAACACGCTGCCCACATGGCTAAGCGTGAGTCAAAACCAAGTTGATTACCACCGATATTCCCCTCAATTTCTACATCTAAGATTCTAATACTGGGATTTAAAGTGCTACTTAAGCCGTTAGAGTTCTACCCCAGTACACGCTGTGACCAGATCAAACCGTCTAACTTTGGGAAAAGAAGAAGAGTTCTTAGTACTCTGGTTTTTCTAGATTTAAACTATTTCCTTGATATGGTAACCCCGTAAACTCTGGGACAGCCTCCTAGATAGGAGAATTTTGAATATCTAATTTGATAACAGCCGTGTACGTCTTCTCCTATTGTACATGTTGCTGCAGTACCTTGGTAAATGACAGTACTCCGTTCCAATATTGTCGTTGTTTACCAAAACTATCACCATCCAAGGCGCGATTTTCTACAAGCATACCGCATTTCAAATCTGCAGATAAAAATGATTTAAATGTCATTAAAAAATGGTACGTATAGTTTGTTGGGTCATATTTGTTAAAAAAAGTTATTATAGCCATAGTAGAATTTTTTAATTGCCCATCTTCTTCACAAAGCGTGGTACACCAAAAACTGCGTCGTTATCCGGGACATTTTTTATTATAGCCACTCGTCGTTAACCAAGTACATTGTTAACTAAGACCGTCGTTACTTGGTTAGCGACCATCTTAGTTAACTATTTAGAACTTAGTTAACTTGTTTATAGCTGTCAGAATAACTCAAGCTTCATGAATCAGTAAACTATTCATATCCCAACATACCGCTCAAAATGCAAAAAGGGGAGAAAAGACAATGGAAGAAAATAAGGAAATATGAGAGAGCACCTCTAAAGAAAAGACGACGGATACGAGAAGAAGGAAACAAGTCGAGGGGAAACTTTCGCATTAAAAACGCGAGAAATCCGCAGAAAACGAGACGAATGCGGAGTGGAGATGGAAAACTCAAGAAGATGACGTTCCAGTGGCAAAAAAAGGAAAAAAAAGGAAACAGAGTACAAGTCGAGAGAAAGTGAACGAGGGAGAGAGAGAGAGAGGGAGGGAGAATGAGAGTTCAACTTAGAAAGGGGAATGGGGAGTCACCTCTTTCCCGGGCGGTGAAAACAAAAGAGCCGCTAATTGCGGGGAGGGCCCGCGCAAACACGCCGGGAGGGGACCCGGCCGCCTTATTAATATTTCTCCGTCGCTCCCTCAGGCAAGAGAGAGTCAAAGTCGGCGGCGCGGAGGTGTGCTATAGAGAGGGAAGGAAGAAAATATCGCGGATTAGGTTATGAAGCCTTTATGGTCTTGCGTTAGGGAGACGAAAGTTGGGGGGCTCAAAGAGAAAAGAGAGGACCGTACCGACTTCCTTTCGCACAGCGCACCCCACCGCCCGAGGACGAACCTTTTGTGGGGGAATCAAAGATTATCTGGACCCCTCGAGGTAGCGAATGTTCGCGGGACGTGGAAGTTTTCTGGGTGGGAAAAGATTGGAGAAAATGTTTTTCCGAGACCGCTTCCGAAGACGGTGAAAGGCGTGCCTCCGGAGTCAGTAACGAGATAAAATGTGATAAACGGAATAAAGGCTTACACCTCTTAATCGCCTTCAACCCGAATTCTGGCTTGTTTTTTTTTCCTCCCTTCCTTCTGCGGAAAAGGTGTAAGGAAAAAGGGTTGGGCGGGATAGAAAGCCGAGCTGTTTTGGGGATTAGTGGAGTTATTGTATGGGATCCCAGGGAGAGAAATTGATTGCTCTAGTAGCATTAACTAAGTCCTGGTGGGCTTGCTATTAGACCCTGTTGGATATTTTATTACGGGTATTTCATTGGAAGATGTTCTGTGGGCAGATTTCATTACCGAATACCTCCTTTGTCTCCTCCTATAGATATACCTGCCACTTTTCTAAAGAACACTGAGTTCCAAATTAGCCAAAGGTTATCTTAAGATTAAGCTTATTATTTGCCTAAAGGATCAACAGCAATGCGAACTTTGTGATGCCAGGAGCTCCCGATTTCATTCCTAAAGACTGGAATTATATCACGGGTTCTAAATCGTTGATAGAATTCCTAATTATGGTACTCGGAAAGAGATTTAAGCAAACATGAAAAACAGGATGATATTCGATAGTTAAATGCCTTCGAAAACAACCATCAAAATTCAACATATCAAGGTCAATTCGTGACTCAGTGAACAGAAGATACTGAATACAAACGTAAAATAGTAAGCAAGGAAATTCCTTGATTTTGATCCTAATCGAATGCGTTTTAGGAAAGCTGACTGGCCACTTTATTTAATAATTAGCTTTGAAATCCTTATTAGTTCCAACTGTAGTGAAAACGAAATACAATTTCGGCCACGTAAGAAAGCAGTTATTAGGGTGACTTCCATTTCACGGGTAAGAAATTTTTATCAACAAATGTTTTCTAGGATTTGATCCTCCATTCAATATACCCTACGTTAAAAACCACAAATAACATATGTCATCGCCTCATTACATAATCATTAAAAATATGCTACGTAAACCAATGTTCAATACGATCATTGATCATTTTCTACTGGCAATAAGTTGTGTTTTATTTTTCTTCCAAAATAAGCTAATTATATAGCTGCTGAAATAAAAAGCTTATATCAATTCATTCAGTTTAGAGCTATTTTATTTTAGAAAGACTTTAAATCCATGATGTTTCAAAGGCGACGAATGACGTTGACTGATGGATTTATATTTGGATGCTACTACCAATACTATAGTTAACCACAAAAATTTCAGCTAAAAATGACCGCATGCCTAGCAATTTTTATTCTAAAAAAGAGTGGATGTATCTATTGCCAATATATTTTTCATGGTATATAAGAATATCCGTGGTTATATGGAAGAGTGGTCCACTCGGGCCTATCCCTGCTATCAAAGGATCAAATAATAGTAATACTTAAACGTGTACAACTAAACTTCTGATACTAGAAAAAATAACCACTATTTCGGAAGCCTACATTACATGGTACAATACGATCCCACCTTATAGCTCTAAACCTTTCATATCACCTCCAGAAAAGTGTACCTTCCTTCTAAATCATATGTATTTAAAGGTTAACGTTTATGGTGACGTGTAACCGTTGGAAAATTCTCATCGTTTCTGGTTTGAGTATAATCAATGAACCATTAAGCATACTCTCAAAGCAGCCTATTATAGGGTATAAGTGAAAATGATGGACCTTGAATGAGCTTAATCGATATTGGCACCGAATTCACACAATATTCTTCTCCTTTTACTCCTTAAGTGACGTCGCATCTGTCTAATCCCACACCTTCTCTTTATCCTTCCAAACAGGCCTTTAAACTCTCTACGTACCCCACGGTCCCGTCATAAACCTGGCACCTCTTTTCGCAATCATCTCTCATAAAATCAACTCCAGTTCACTCTCAGCCTTCCATCGTAACCCTGCGTTTGAGCAGGATTTAACAAAGTTTTCGGAGGCTTTTAAAACCAGTTTGCGAGCGATTCCGCTCTTAAATACTCCCTCAGCCAAATCCTTACGAAAGAGTTGCAGCGTTTCGTACGCCGTTTATCACGGCTGGGGAAATTTTGATTAAGAATTTCGGGAAGTATCTCGCAGGGGAGACGAGAGGAAGTCGTCCGCGGAAAGTAATATCGACCCGGTACCAACTGACAACAAGTTGGTGCAGTTTCGTGCGTCAGAATATTCCTCGGCGGAGGAGATATTGGTAATTAATTAAGCTTCTTTCGCATCCAAGTCGTGTTTGTCGCCGGGGATTGCAAGTTCGCTTCCAAATTTCCCTCCGTCTCTTCCCAAAACATTTACACCGCTCATCTCCTGCAGAGAGCCACTTATCCCCTTATCGCCTCTTGCGACAGCTTTTCCATGTCCGCGCTCCTTCTCGGAAGGTACTTATCCCTCTAACTTTCGGAGGCAGTTTTGGGACTGAATTTCGACGCTAACGCTGGATCGTGATTGTCTGACGCCTCGCTCCCAAGCAGCCAATTGTCGATTTCGTTAAAAAACATAAGGTTGCTCACGATGCTTCTTTTATTGCGGGCGATCACCGCTCCCATTCAAAACACCTGTGCCTCGTGAAATTTTCCGATGAGTACAGAACTTCCATTTATTTCTTAAGCGAATAATTGGAATGAATTTATTTTGATTGCAAGTTTAACCAAAGAACAAGCTGGAAGCACCCGTGTAAAATTAGTCGAATCAATATAAATGTAGTCGATAGTTGAATATCTCGGAGTTACCCTCACAAATAACGTAAACTGGAGCGCACAAACAAACAACTAAAAAGTTCGGTTTTATAGATCGCATTGTAGGTAGATGTGATTAAAACGTTGGGGAGCGATTATATTTCACATTAGTCAGGACACATATGGAATATGCGGCAAGTATATCTGATCCGGCGGGCGAAACGTGTACCCGAAAAATCGAAAAAAAACAGCGCAAAGCGATAAGGTTTGTTAAAAAAATGCTACGATAAAAGAGAAAGTGCTATGAAAACGCTTTAAGCCGCAGGTTGGGAACTCTTGACAGAATCCTTGAAGAAGAAGAAAAAGTACATTTGCGGAAGACGTAATCAGTATCATGCGACCCCCCTGCTACTTCGACCGATCCGACGATATGCGTAAAAATTAAAGAAATAAATGCGAGAACAAGTCGTTTTAGGGACTTGTCCCTTCCGCGAACGATAACCGACAGCAATTAGCTAAAGAGGCATCACGATCGCTTGGCGTTTACACTCGTCACACGCCGAAAAGCAGCTTGTAGGTTATTTATGTAGATGTAGATATATAACAGATCCAGATAGATGATTTCATTCAAATTTGTCTGTTTTCTAGATCAGTAACCGCGGTAGCTCTAGTATACGGTTGAAGAAGCATTTCGTATTTCAACCATTACAGAAATGTGAGAAAAAATATTCATGGATGTCGAGAAACGGATAAGGTCAACATATCTGAATCGTTGTGCATTATGAATGAAACATATTGCGCTTTTAGAAGATTAGGTAGATAACACCACAACCAAACAGCGCGAGGAGAGCCAGAGAAACAAGTTTTGGATCAGAAACTTCATAATCTCTATTGGTGACGATTTTGGGTGTTGTTGGAAGATAAGGAAATTAAGCGAGACATAGCACGCAGAGCCATCCCTGTGCCGAACGGTGCATATGAGAGTTTACTGCAAGACTATCAGAGTGAATATAAAATTCCACTAGCACAAGGGAGTGTTTTAAAAAGCGAGAGGACATTATTATTAAGGTAGGCATAATTTCTCCATTAGGTGTTACATCACGAAGATTCTACACGTAACTACCAAGGTTTTCATGTCGAGCATAACCACTAAGCCATCGAACCTAGTTCACCAGGCGTAACTTCTCACTAAGTAATTATTTTTCGTATTTCCTATGAGAATAACTCATACCTGCTTAAGGACCCAAACAATTCATCGTTATATACACATACATTCAAAAACAATCAGGAACGATGACCAGATATATTACCTTAATAGATAAACATACAACAGGAAAGTAAAATAAATACGATGTTTCTGAATCTAAGGAAAAAAAACGAACAAGGAAACTTTCATTTCCCTATGAATAAGCCCAGTGTCATCGCGAACCTACAGAATCGCTTCCAGTGTATCTAGAATGAATTATGTACACTTCGAAGACTTTCGAGACTCTCAAACAAAAGATTGTTTACATTTTTTTTCTAAGGAGTTACTTATTCGAGAAACATGCAATATGAGTAATGAGAACGCGACGATGCTTGGTGGAAACTATAAATTTCAACTAAAGGAAGAAAGTTTATTGTACAACTTGGAAACTATAACAAAATGTTCTGTCTTATAACTCATACAATAGAATAGTTATGCTGAAAAAGCAACAAGTATGAACACCTTAAAAACCGTCCAAAGATGAAATTTTCAATTACTATTATCGTTCTTCTTTTATGCAGAGGTCACTGATTTTCATTTCTTTCTTTTAATTCCCTTTCTCTTCTACTCGAAGCATTTCTTTATGTTTGTTCGTTTACTTCAAGAATCAACATCTTGTCCTCTTATTTTGCTCTTTCTTACTGCCAAACGTTTCAATGAAGTCAGAAATTTCTTACCTCCGATACTCTAAATACATATACACTACACTCCAGTTATCTACGCTCGCAATACCACATTCCTATTCTAATTCGTTTAATCAACTATAGCTACCTCCAGATCTCTTCCATGATATTTCTTTCTGTAAACTATCTATCAGTGACTTAAAATATCCTTTTGGTAGGCTATATATTCAATGTAGTTTAATGTTTAGTATTGTTAAAAGTGCATCGACCACTAAGGTCACTCCACACGTGAGTCCCCACCGGGAATCATACGTGAGACTGCATTCACCGAAGTCGAACGCCTTATCCACATGGTTATCGGGAGCCCCAAAATATTCAATGCATTTGCTCTTTGCCGGCTTCGTTAGCGTAGGTTCTTTGCATGCTAGCCTTGCGAAAATAAGGTCCCGGGTTGAAATCCTGGTTAGGATATGGTTGTTTTCGTATATTTTTCATCGTAAGAATGGTTCACCTTGACTGAAATATGCCCAATTAATAAAAACGGGATTATTATTCTTTTCCCTTCTTTTAGAACTGTTCATGTTACACAACGACACATAAATATATGGCGTAGATATCACCTGAGCTTTTCCGATCTCACGTATACTTTTACAATGGAGTTAACTTTATCTTTGACAGAATCTCGAAAAAGCTTTGTAAACCCGCGAACAACTTCCCTATATTTTTACTGTCCTTCCCGTCAGAACACATATCCAGTGCATTTATTAAATAAATAAATATCGTCCTTAATTTGGACGAAATGGATATTATAAAGCCTCCTCTTCCATTTAACCCCTAAATTTTTAAATAAATGTATATTTATTCTGTTGCTACAATTTTAAAACCTTTCACATTTCGCAGCCATAAACCGTCGATATCACCAGCGCATTTTTGACCTCGATGACGCTTTTGCAATCGAATTAACCTCATCTTTGAGATAATCTTGCAGAATCTTCCAAAATCGGCGAATCGTTTCTTTTGCGCAGCAAATTCACGCTCTCTTCCTCGAGGCTCCTCTCCTTCCTTTGAGCGGCGAGGAAAGGAGCCGTTCCTTGATCAAGCCGCATCCGATGTCGGTACCGAGAGAAATCCATTCGTAAATCAAATTATCGCGTAAAGATGATATACGGCCGCTTTGAGCATCCTTCGGTAAGGAAGAAAGATATTCGACGAGGAGAAATAAGGCCGAGAAGAACGGGGCGGAAAATTCCGTGAGGAATGGCTCGGATGGGAAAGAACAGAAGCGAGCGGAGGCATTAGCGGACCCCGAATAATTACGTTTCGCATAACGACGTTTCCCGCCCTTGCGACGCTTCCCTTTTATACTCCTCCGTATAGATTTTCATATTTTTGAGTAAATTTGTGGCTGCAGGGGCTTCGGGTAGGTAATTAGTCACATAAAAGGCTTTTTAAATTAGCATAGCGAATGAGGATCTCAGAGAGAGAGAGAGAGAGAGAGAGAGGTTCCCGTAAGGGAGGGAAGAGTGCGGCGCGAAAAGTGAAATTCCCGCAAAATAAATCCAAATCATCGGAACTATTACAAACTCCTTTCGAATTTTCTCGGGGATGGAGCGAAAGAAGGAATTAAGTCGGCGCTAAATTGGAATTTGTTGCGTTAATAAAGGTTCGGGTAAAGGATACGGCGATTGAAAAGGCCTCGTAAAATGGAATTGATGGGCAAAAGACTTTCCGCAGCCATGTGATGAAATTGAAAATACGTATATATCTATAGTTATGTGGATAAACACGTTGTGTTACACTTATTTTTGTCTTCCACTCTCAAGAGTCGTCACGTTCCTGTGAGCTTATATTGAAGGAGGGCTATAAATTAAGGAATGAAAATGGAGATGTCGGCTTAATGATTAGCAATATCAATAATACAAAAGTTTCGTAAACTATACATTTTATACAACATACTATATTTTGTGGCATAATCGATTTAGAATCGTCTCAGATTAGAAAAAATTCCTTACCCCTTATTAAAATTAAATGGGTTAGATGTAAGTGGGGACTTGCTAGTCCTAATCTCGCCCGCGATAAAGGCGTTTCTATTCTAATTGCTATGTAGCAAAAACCACGTTTCCTACGACTTATAAGTAACATTTCCAGCCATCACGTAATACAATATGAACAGTAAATTTCCAGAAAAATCCAATTGAGATGCACAAAATCGCATGTTATTGTAGAAATAATACGAATTCGACAACATTCTTGTTCCTTAGGGGAAGCTACTCATGATAACGGTCCAAATTAATGATTTCATAATGAAACGGACGAAATAATTTCTAATAACATGGTATGAATTTTAATGCAATGCGATAATATTGCAACTAAAAGATTAACAGCTACATATGGACTTCTACTGTATTCGTTTAAAGCAACGGTACATATGATGATATTATTGAACAATGGATTATATATGCTACCTAATCGAATGATAAATAAATACAGATGCATATAGGTAAATTAATAAGGAACTTCACACTAAAAACTAATAAAATGAAGTAGTGCAAGGAGTTATGATGAATGCCGCGGCCCGCGGTGGCAGTGTTCAGCGAGATTACAAGCCATCCCCGAGGTCCCGGGTTCGAATCCCGGATGGTCCGATTTTCCCGGTTAGAGAATGGTCGTGATAGTAGAGAATGATAGTAATGTTGTTATTGTTTGAAGCCCACCACCTCCATGGGCCATTGGGAAATTAAAAAAAAGAGACAACAAAATAAATGTTAACCAGTTTGAAATATCATTATAATCTTACTTCCGTTGTTAGGTACTCATTACTACATTTTTATTTGATCTATTCAACATACGAATTACATCAACATCTATAGGCCGCTTTTCTGGCATACGTCAGAGGATGCTATTCATGTTTTCACAATTATTTTACAATAAAACTGTCCTCGATCCCAACATTTCATGCACTGATTTTTCATACATGACAAAATTTAGTGCGACAGATTGACGCGGGGTCTTGTTGACTAGCTAAATTCACACGATGTGAAATACTGAAGATTACAGAGGATGTTAGCGAATAAAACTTCATATCCAAAGACGCACGAATGATGTTTCCAAAGTGTACCTCTGCATAACTTTTGCATGGGCACAACCCCTAATTTTGCAGAACCTTTACTTCTTTTTATCGTTTCCCCAAACATACCTCCGGCTTCCACCAACCCGCACTAAGTCGTGAGTCGCATTCCGGAATGAAAAAGGACCGTTCTAAACGACGGAAGTAAACCAGAAAAGAACTGCTGGTAAATGCGTAGCTGATCAAAATATGGCTGGGGGAATATGAATATTTTGGGGAGGATGAATATGCATGAGAGTGGAATGGAGTAAAAGAAGAGACCGCAGGGGGAGAAGGGCTATGAGAGAAAGAGGCTATAGGCGAGGTTTTTGAGGATAGCGCATGTTGAATTGAAAGGAAGGGAAAGGGGTAGGGAAGTAATTAGCTGGAGCAAAACTTTTCGGAGGAAGAAGATGAAGAAGAACACAGCCGAGGGGCAAGGTACCTGTAAACCTCTCTCCCATTTTACCCTTCTTCTCCAACCCTTCCACTCCTCCAGACACCTTCGGCTGTACGCCAGATTACTTTCTTCGCCCTCCTACATTACGCCATCTTTCAAGCTTCTTTCCTCCATTTCAATTTAAAACATTAATCTTCTTTTTCTTCAATTTCGTCGGTATTGGGTTACGCAGAATATATCTAGGTTTAAAACGAAATACCTTACGATGATGATGAATAAAGTAGGTTAGTGCTTTCGTTCACTATCCCTTAGGTTTCTAGAGATATTTAAATATAAGATGATGCTATCTGTTTTATAACGTAACGTAAAACTGTGTATTGCATTACCTGGGTATTGATTTTCTAATAATTAATTTTGTTTCATGAAATAAGACTTGCTAGGGTACCATTATTGGTTAACATAAACAAAGATAAAGGGGGTAAATGGAAGCGAGACTCTCTTGTCTTAATTTTAGCGAAATAAGACGATTCTATGTATGTATGTATTATTTAGTTTTAACATTTTAAAATCAAGTATGGGTAACGTTCCTATATCTCTTTCTGGTTAAGCAATGTGTAATTTTTAAGTACTACGTTTTGAATATATATTTGGTACTATATTAAACTGCAATGCTCACGTCATAGAGTCAACATAAGATAATATTATTTGATTTTTGTGTTGTACAGGTGTGGTTAATTTATGAATGTTTACAACCAGTAAAAGAGTTCGATAAACTAGAATGGAACAAAAATATATTTGTGCGTAGAGATAAACAAAATATTCCTATCCAAAGGAAGAATAGACTTGAAAAAAGGCTGACGATTTTCCCACGTCCTTCCTTCCTGTCATACATCATGATCATCAGTTTTCTCCTCATAATCCTCATATTCCCATATAATTCCTTGTGCACAATTACTTCCATGCATATTCTGCAGCCTATTTGTGAGCTCTTGCTAACTTTCCGCTTTCAACATTATAACATCTGCGAAGCGCAATATCGTTATCTTCTCTCCCTGGATGTTTATTCCTCGCTTAATTTCTTTCTTTTCTCGATCTGTCGTCTCTTGAAGGACGACTACCTCTTAATCCTATATTACATTCTTCACTTACTAAAATGTTGATATAGAATAACAATACATAAATAATATTTCAATAAACGACGCAATTGACTAATAATAATATAATAATAGTGATATGAAAGTTTGTAATTATGTGTGATGAAATCATAAAATAATCTTAAACGGTGGCTAAATACAATATCAAATGTATAACCACAATAGCGGCTAAATACGCTTGGATACAAGGTGAAGCTTTTGGCAAAGATATTTCAATCCAATTCTCACGTGAACCTGAGGTATTCAATGCGTCCCAATGGATCTTCCCGGGACGACGGGACAAAGAAAGTTCAGTATCGTGCATTAAAGAACGTCTGGCAACCCCATCTTATCTCAACTCCCATCTACCCATCCCTTTCCCGACCCAGACATACGAATCTTGATTCTAAACGCCATCCTGCAATTCCTCAGCCCACACCTTTCCCTGCATTTGATGCCTGATTATCTCCCTAGGCGTCTAACGAAGGATCGGAGAGCATAAGAGGAAACCGATGTGGGGCAAGGGAATGTCTTTGAGGTGTTTTAGAGAGTTGGTCGGATGGAGTTTCTTGGAGAGGCGGTTACGTGCGTGGGAAAGAGCGTGGATGGCCCGCAGCGGTGAATGAAGAGAGTCGGTCGAATCGATCGATCGGATACGAGTCGTTTTGATGGGAAAGGTTTTGCGGGAGGATTATCTTCTTTCTTGCCCAAATTCTTGGTAGGCACTTTGAAAACCAGTACCTTCGACGATCCGCGGAACCAGGAGATGGGAAGTTGCACTTTGTCTAAAATGGAGATTTCCAGAAGGGGTCCCAGTGATTGTCTCCAAACCACCATTTTATTCTACTTTCAAAAATATCTTAGTTGTGACTCCGTGATTTCATACTACAAGGAAAGATAATATTTGATTTCTGCTCTCATTAAATTAAAAATTTTAATCCAATTTCATATTTTCCCTATTAATTTTACTCAACGTAATTTCAGTCTATTTTTTCGTGTGACCTTTACATGCACTTGCTATTATCACCAATAAATTACATTTCAGTATTTTACTATTTAAAAAGACTTAAAGGACCACCTTCACAAACAAGCTATACGAGCTATACTAGTAGCTATCAATTAGCTTTGTGGGTTCTTGACACCCATGATATTGAAGTTTTTTTGCTGCAAGGGAAAAACCTTCCCAAAATTATGTTCTAGGACTGTTTTGTGTCTATAAGTATTCTGACTCCACTTGTCTCTATCTCGTGTTAGTTAATCTTAGTATATATTAACCATAGGGCGTATTTTAGTCAAAGTTGGCCAAAGTTCATGATATATATATATACGTGTAAACAGAAACACACACACAAATAAGCAAACCAGATGCCTTATAATGCCGTTCCAGGAAGTCCGCCCTAATGTGATAGAATTTACACGCTTCGCGAGTAAGGCAACCTTGGCCAAATTGTATCGAAATATGATGGCGATGTAGCCGAAACCGATCGTCAAATATATTTTTAATTTGTGGAAATTACAGTTATTTGCACTTATAATGTCTTTCCACAAAATCCGGCCTGATATGGTATTATTTAATCCAAACCAGGATTCAAATATGCGACCTCGTGGTTGCAAGATTTGTATGCTAACCACTACACCACAAAGGCAATATATACCTCTGTAATGTTCGACAACTCTCACTTGAATTTCATGTCAATTATATCACATGCTGTTAGATTATCATCTTATAGAGTGAACACTCTAAACGTCTGGGAAGACCGTACTATCTTCGGATTTCCTTATATCATCAAATAACTCGTAAACCTTGAATTTTTACACAAAAAAACATCGAATAACTGGAAGAATTTAAAGACCTTTGCATTCCCTATCAAGCAAAAGCGGCTGATAATAGGGGTATAATTCTGTAAACAATTCCTCAAAGTTAAAGAAATATATCGATTAGAATAATACATGCAATCCTTTGGATATTGAACAATAAATTGGTAAAACGGATAAAGAAATCCTTGTTCAACCATTACTCGAGAGGGTTGTGGTGGATAGCGCTACTGAAAACTGAAACTTAAAATTTTATACTTTGACTCCTTCCAAGATTTACTTTAAAGTGCACGTATTTAAAAAAGATAAATTTAATTGAGAGTAGATTGCAAAGGAAAAGGCAGAGGGGAAGACACACGCGAAAGATGTTAGATGGCATAAAGGGTGGGGTAAATTACTAGGAAACAATATAATTGGAACTATATAGGGAATGTTAAGGCATATGAACCGACCGAAATGTAGAACACTTAAGTATGTATTAAAAAAGAACTCCAGAAGTTTTGATTAAACATTCATGTGACCATTCTTGGCTCAGATATACGCGGCAACACGTAGAAAAAAGATTCCAAGTACGATCAATACTTTTGAATTTAATTCTCTGATCAGGCTGTAGTTTAAACTCCGAAATTTAGTCATTAGTTCTAGCCATAAATAGGCATGGATATTTACCGAAAGAAGCCGAAAAAGAAGCTGATTTCCCCAATGAGCATTCGGGAGGTCACGACTCGCTGCAGGTGACGCGCTAGAGAGGCTTCAATTCCACGAAATTTCGCGATACCATTCGGGAATCATCCAGAGACACTTTCCACGTCCAATCACCTAATATGCGGCTGCATGAATAATTTCATTAGACATGCGACATCACGCTTTGCGGAAGGTTAGAAAATGTATGGATATCGAGTGCAGGGGACGAATGAAAGCCTTTCCACTCAGCCGTCGGAGGGCGTGCTTAGGGACTTAAGCAATAGTCCTCCCATGTCATTAAGCGAAAAGCTGACACTAAGCCGAATTGTCGCCACCATCTGCCGCACCAAGAGGTGGGATATTTACTACGCGTCTCTCGACAGATCAAATCTCTACATTGACATTTCAGCCTCGTTCGTTGTTCCAAACTCCCCGAGTTCTGAACATGATTATGAATTCAATGGATTTTTGCCCTCGTCCAATTATGCTCTAGGATATTAAATTCAAGGTTGATACATTTAAAAGGGTGATATATTTTTGCACATTTTTGATAAACCAGTGAACAGGTTGAAGTGGAAAGACTTAAATTTTGTCGAACGAAATGGGAAAAAACACATAATGATCCTGCAGCGCAAGACTACGGAGAGCAAGGCTTCATGAAATCATAGTAGCCGACCATGACACACTTTCAAACTCATAAGACGATTGGTTATATCAATATGATACCAAATAAAAAGAGAAATTCATTATAGAAAACGTTTTTATATACGAAAATAAAAAATAATATTACATAACATATGTAAGAATATTTATTTAAATTTGGATAAACAAATATTAAGATAAAGTTAAATAACTCGAATTTAAAATCCTTCCGAGAGTAAAATAAAATAACTGCCGTTGCAGGTTATGTTTAGGATATTTAATTATATATCTGTTTCATTCCCTGGGTGGAAAATAGAAATTATATGATGGTAAAGTTTTTTCTTTCTGTTTAAAACGTAGCTTGCTAACGCTTATAAAAATATTTTAGCCAAATGCATGTCCACAAGCTATTTAAGGTCATCTTTGCTTGAAAACTTGCAAACAATGACCTTTGCCTAGCAACACGCCGCATAATTGAAACGCGTTACATTGAAAACCAACATAAGATAGTACGGTTTACCGAAAACAGATCATTTCAGGGACGAAGGATTGATAAGCGAGTTATTACTAATTGTAACCTTTCTCTGTGATAAAGCTTCGAATATCATAATAATTGAATACGTTGCATTTTGAACTAGTTAAAATGATTATTATTTTCTGTGCATGAACGTGCCTTGTTAAGATACGAGGACATGTTTCATTCTACGCGTTCCAGCATAGCAATTTTAAAATTTCCAATTAAAAAACATATAAAGGATGATTATTAGCTAAATAACTACTACTCTAAATTTTAAATTCGTAGAATCTTAAGGGACTTGCGTTGCTAGTTTAAATTATACCTTAGTTGCCTCTATTTGAATCGATGAATGTAAAAGAAGTATCGCCATATTTCATGGCATTCTATGAATGAGTGAATTGAATGCACGAATCACCTTCACTCTTCGTAAAATATATAATTAAATCATGTAACTTACTATTGGAGAAATTCCTTAAATTCATTCGAGCAGGGGAAGCAGGTCTTCAACAAAGAATCATGTATTTCTTCTCAGCCAGAATTTCAACAAATAATTTGAAGTGCAGAGAATTCGCTCATTTGAAGCACCAACTGGAAATAGATGCAATCAGAGAAGTCAACGCCTATTTCGTTAGCATTGGTTTCCTTATCAATAATATGTGCTTTATATTTCTTTGATTAATGACGGTCATACGTTGAACGATTTTCATGTGTTTTATCCAGAAATTTTTAGTTGCGTAGCAACAAAAAAGCGATTTATTTAAGCTAAAAAACGTAAAAGCTACATCATTGCCGATAACCTTAGAAAACAACAACTCAAGATAAATGAATTTCACCATTTCATATTCCAATTTAGCTGGAATGGAATTATTTCTGTCACTTTTATCATTTCCGGTGAGCAAATAAACTATTTTCCACAATTAACAATCTAAGTGTCATTTTTAGGTACACATGTGGTCAAACGGTGAAGCTTTTTGCAGAGAGTTTTGATTAACGATACTTTTAATTATCGCTGCATATCTGTTAATAAAATTTACATTGTTTCGTGTGGTCTCAAAATTGGTTGACTATTAAAAAGTGTTACATTTTCCGTTAAGACATTCACACTATGAAGGCTCTGTAAATTCATTTCTAAAAACGATATTAAAATTTCGTAAATTATCAATAGAAAATACTGAAAGAAATTCTTTTTTTAAGCATCAAAAATATTATATTTGTGTTTATTATATTACAAACATGTCAAGGATAATGCTAAGTAAAATTAAACTGATTTGATAAATTTGATTTCGAGAATTCTAAACGCAAACTAAAATTCTACGATTGGCATCTATTAATACTCATATTTGGCCTTCTGTTCTCTTTATGTAGATACTTATCTATCTCCATCCGTTTATTCTACTCCGTCGTTTCCATGGTAAACGTCATCTGTCTTTCTTTCCCTCTTCCTGAGGGCCCCTCTAATTCATTTCTTAGGACAATATTTATTTACACAGAAATTCTTAGATGCTTAATAACAGATGTATTTTTAAAAACAAAACAATTGCCAAAACCTTTGAAAACAACAGCTCAACCGTGTATTCTAAAGGTTCATGTATACAAAACTTGAAAGCAGGAAGGTGTATTACCAGCTACTGACGTCCTAGGTATGGAATTGATTAAGAGTAAACATCTCCTCCTCAAACGTCCACCTATTACATTTTCAGGAATACTGTGCATCCGGTTCAAAAGCCCCGAGGCACGGGAGCACATGAGCGTCAACAGAAGGAGGTGATACTCGCATGCCGTCTAGCAAACACGTCCTCACATCTCCCAGTCTCTTACTCACCCGTCGTTCTTTGAGAGAGAGTTAAGGGCGAGCGGGGACAACAGGTGGAAGATGGGAGGGGGAATTGACGTCGTGGCGTGGGAGGACGTATCAAGAATACCTCCGCCCTCTAGCTCACGAGAGAGTAGGGGAGAAAGGGGTTATCGAGGGGCAAAGGGTAACTGAGTCTCGTCTTCGATCTTAATAGCTGGGGCATCTGAAAGAAAGGGGCCAAGTGGAATTAGGAATGGAAAAGATTGTGAGAGAAAGAAAGATAGATGACGTTTACATGGAAACGACAAGTAGAATAAACGAGTGGAAATAGAAAAATTTGTGCATGAAGTGATCATAAGGCCAAAAATTAATAGATGTAGAATCGTAGAATATTAGTTTGCTTTTGAAATTTTCGGAATAAAATTGTCAGTTTTATTTTACTTAGCACTATCCTTGACATGAGTGTAACATAACAAACACAATTAAAATAAACATACTATTTTCGATGCTTAAAAAACTATTTTTCTCAGTATTGTCTCAGTATTTACGAAACCTCAATGTTGTTCTTTGAAGTTATCTTACAGAGCCCTCATGTAACACTCTTTTATTGGTCTGTGAATTTTGTTAACAGATATGCACCGATATTTAATAACATCATTAATGAGAAATTTCTGCAAAAAACCTTGACCATTTGACCACGTGTGCACCTAACGATGACACAGGCCCAATATAAAAATGTATACTTAAAATTCACTTTCACTAAGGTTCATTTTAGGGGTCGGTATTATACGATTTTGTTAGTATTAAAGTGAAGATTATAGTTAATCTCCATGGTGATTCACCGTATTTTAAGGAGATAAACTATAATCTTCGCTTCAACTCTCAAAATATGTTAAATCAAGGCCCTAAAGTAGTCTTTAGTTAAATTCCATTTTAAGTATGCACTATAATATATAGTAACGGGCCTTAGACTGGAGAAAACAGTTTATATTTGCTCACTATAAATGGTCAAGTTGACGGAAATAATTCCATTCCAGCTAAAGGAAATACTGTTTGTCTCTTTCATGTGAACTACTCAGGACGGAATTGCAAAAACATAAGCTTTTCTGTGTTTCCCAACGAAGAAACGATTACTTTCTTTACAATTACATTTATACACACACTTCAGGAGCACATTGAATGATATTTTACATTACAGACGCGTATTTTATGCATGCGTCGTGTATTCCAGATTGCATGAATTTCTCCATGGCATTTCGAACATTTTTCATGTGTGAGGCGTTACTATTTGCCATCTACATATCTACCAATACTTAAGCGCAAGAAATATAATAAATTTAGCCATCCTTTACAATCAACTGCTCCATCTTTCAACTACCGAATGGCTCACTGTAACATATCGAGAGAGATGTATAGTATTATTTATAACACGTGAAAGACCAATGCTCTTTTTTGCCTAATGGACTATAAATGTTAGTTATTCCCGTTAGTGTGCGACCATAACTTGTAACGACCGTGTCAAGTGAAGCGTAAATGTTCAGGCGTTATTTTGTGGAAAGCCATGAATATGGAGAAAAGAAAGACTTTGTACAAAGTCTTTCTTTTAGGTTATACGTAATTACGGGAAATTTAATTAATGCAAATGTCACCTATGAGCTTACATATGGGAAATTTCACTTTAACTTCAATTTTGGATACTTTCCGGTTAAAACTTACAAAACTTACAAAGTATAAAACACGTCTTTTAAAACAGTAGAATAAAACACATTTTTACACCTCGTTTAATTTACATAAATACTCTACAAGTCGCCTTTCTTAACCTTTTCAATGGGTTTTATGGTACAGTTAGTTCCATAAACATCGAACTGTGTAATGCGCGGTGCTTAAGATCGAAAAGAGAGGAAATTCCAGGTTCACCCACTCCGCTGATGTGCACAGTTACTACATAAATACTCTACAAGCCGCCGTTCAGCGTGTGGCAGGGTATAATTATTGAATAGATGAGAATGATTGTTCTATAAGGTCGAATAAAATACAGGCAGTAATTAACGGCAGGAATAAATCCTTGACAAAAAGACGATAAAGTATTTTAAAAATGGTGATGAGGCAAATAGGGAATACGAGGAGTGAGGTCGTTTCCTCTTCCCATCCCCACTGATACAAATTGCTATGGGTTAAAAACGTCAACTTAAATACAGCAGAATGATCCTATGAATAACAATTTTGTAGCAATAAGAAGATAACAGATTAACGTCATTCAGCATAAATCATATATCAGTAGCTTTCGTACTTTCATACCCCCAATAAAGAGAAGAGTTATGAAAGATAATTTTCATTGTCTTGAAACGAATGTCAAAAACATATTACACTCCGGCAGGAACGCATGAGCTAATACGGACAGAAGATATCGTATATCTGAAAATATGCATCGGAAATTAACATACCAAAGATGGTGAAGGTACCCATTACCTATCATAATCCAGGAAGGAGGTTCAAACTTCCACCACCCGTTTACTAAGCAAGACCCAGAATAAGGACATCCCGCTTCATGCGAAGCCCGTTTACCTTTAAGCTCCACTTCAACGAAAGGAAACCAAGCAAAAAGTATTTATGGCGCATCCTAAACGCGCTGCACTTATCGAAGTTACGGCCAACGCTTCGGGATGCTTTATCCGTGCTGCCTCACTTTTTATGCCCCGATACTCTCCAGCAATTTGAATGATACGAAAAAAATTCCGCCTCGGATTCCGGCGCTGCTTGGCAACGCAGATAAATTAACCAAGCCATCGCGTGGGATGGAGGAGCAGCATAGGTTAGAGCCCATACGTTTTTTATCAAGCGAGGGTGCATCCGTTTAAAACATAGATAACTTCCTTCCTAGGCTTCGGGAGAGGAGGTTGAACCGATGTGGGATTAAAGGATTAAACTCCGCCTTCCCTCGCCTTTTCTATTTCTCCTGCGCTCCCGTGACCTCCTGGAGTAATCCCAGCATGCACCTCGTCTCCTCACCTCGGATGCCTCGAAATCCGATCGGGAAAGAATGAATTTTCCCAAGTCGGGACGCGGCGGATATTTCACGACGCTTCGAGAGCGGCCTCGGTGACAACAATGGGATAAGGGGTCACGTGAGACCTGCGGGACCAATAGGGATCCCTTCTGTACTGGAATGAGCCAATGAGAGGTGTGAGCGAGGTTGGGATGACGCTGTTGCAATCGGAATGGGTTTCCGACGCCTCATCTAGTCTAGCGACGAAATGGGGCGAACAACGGAGGCACATATACCATTAGATGCATCGAGGTTAAAATAGATAGGAGGAGGAATCATCAGATAGATAGAGGAATGCATGGAAAAGAGAGAAATAGTACCGCTATCCACTGCTGGAACTTGTTAATTTATTGTGAACTTAATACACAACGCATATGAATAACTTTTACACCAAACTAAAGGTAATATTTTTGTGGTATTTTTTTCTAGCGCAGATAAAGAAATGAATTTACTGTGAAAAACCATTTTTCGCAAACCTGCACTTTTTGAGAGTCGCGGCTTATTCGCGATGTATGAAATTCGATTGCTAGGAAACGGAGCAACTTATTCCAACGCAATTTCATCCAGAGTTGCATAAGAGCTCCCATGTCATGAGGAGATAATTAACACGTTCGTATACGTGTCATGTTGTTAGAAATATGCGTAAAAGTTTGAAATCTATCTAGCCGTAGGGTTTTGGTCTTAGGGACAGTTGAATGCACAGTCGTATTCCCAATGTTATTGAAAATATTTCTATAGTAGAAGTATTGTTGAACTTTCAGTGTTTGAGGATTTTTTTTTCGTTCCTATTCTCAAGCATATCTGATACAGATGAAGTACCGTAAAAATGTTTTCCTGTCTGAACAAGCATCGATATAAAGGCTGTTTGATCCTCAATTCAGTCAAATCATATGAAAAAGGTTGCTTAACGTATAGGCGATTCAATTCTAATCTACCACATAGTCATCATGAAATCGGGTACTATAAATAAATTATCTACTAGTAGAGAATCCTTTGTGATGAGATATGCTGTAATTTGATATAAGAAATCCTTGATGTTGTGTTAGATCAGGGTTTCCCAAAGTGTGTTCCGCGGAACACTGGTGTTCCACGAAGAGTTTTTAAGTGTTCCGCGGAAACTTACGAAGAATGATAATTCTTGTATGAATTTCAGTTTTGATTTAAGAAAAAGTAACCTAGGTGTTCCGCTGATATCATAGGATTGATAAAGTGTTCCGCCGGAGGAAAAGTTTGGGAAACTCTGTGTTAGATTATTCCTAGATTACGCAATAGATGTTTAAGATCCCTGTTTTTTTCAATCAATACTAATTTTTCTATTAAATTTACCATATAGCACACATTGGAGAAATAATTGTAAAGGAGTTGAGTTGAGAAATCAATTAAATAATTACCTTTAATGACCTTGCTCATCACTGAGTAAAGTTTTTCCTGATCAAACATGGACATCAGTGGATATTCACATGGAACATCCTTGTACTTTGCTGTAGACATCATTTTGTGGATAAAGTAAATGAGCCTTAATCCATGGCAACATGGAGAAAACTCAATTTCAATGTGATATTTTTTGTAATATGAACACCCAGAATCCTAAACTTGATGCCTGAGTAAATGGGAACGATAATAAACGATTATTTAATATGACGTGTGAATAAAAATATTAGCGTGCTCGCACAACGACCATTAACCAGGCAACCACAAAAATGAATTTTATATAACATCAGGAACGGACGGTCTAAAATTGTCAAAGTTGAAGCCAGCATCTCAGAGTTAATGAAGTAAGCCTACATTTCCGAGAATGGGGTATAGTGTAAGGAATCAGGCATGAGGAAACGTAGAAGACAATACGAAACGACTCATACTATCTTACACCGTGACCCAATTTCCTGTTAAAAAAAATGAAGCGTTAGCATGACATGTTAACATTCCTTTACGTAACTGCAACCGTGTAACTGAAGCTCTAGACTTAACTATCTAACTAGACTTAACTGCCTTAACTAGACTTCCTTAAGCAAAAATTTCACAATGCGCCTAACGGATAAAGAGGTTAAACATAACTCCTGCTGAAGCTTCCGAACGATAACGTAGATTCTCGGTATTTAAAACAGAGCCTCAATTCCTACAGTAAGTTTCTTAGCACAGCATTTCTGTATTAGTGAATATTCGCATTTTATGAGGAAGATCAGATCATTTAAAGCTAGAAATAAGAAGACGATGAAATAACACATTAACCAAGAAACGGTTGTAAAAATATTCATTTTTACAATATTAAAAATTACAGCATTAAATCGTCAAATCAATATTATTACAATATTAAATGGTTCACCTTAATACCTGCAAAAAAGGGCGATAAACTACAATTTAAAAGCAAAAATTACGTGATAGAACCAAAGTTAAGAGCAAACAGAAACAATGCACCTCCTCAAAAACCTTTCAACGGCCCAACCGGTCAAGAATCTTTGATTTATACTACTGAAACAAGTACTAACGAACAATTCACAAAGCTAAGGTATCTCTATACAATAATTCGTATCCACGCGAATCCCTAAATCCATCTTTTTCATTTATACCTTCTCTAAGCTGTAAATGTGTTCCGAATTTATATATTAAAGGAATTAAAGGTGAGAAAAATAGCCTAAAAATTAAGCCTAAAACTAAAATATCTACTAATAATCATTGAATTTTAATACTAAATATTTTCCAGAAGATGATGATTGATATTTATTACGTTACGTTTAAAGAGAGTCCAACATTTCAGGTCACTCCAGAGTAAGCGTGACTTACAACCAGCACCTCCATTAATAGGGTTTCTCCATAAAATGCATGCACATGTGGATAGTCTACGTTACACCGAAGAAATAAGAAAAGGGCGACGAGTTAATTTAATAAGCCGTGCACGAATCGTGACCATGAATCCCTATGGGAAACAAGATTATGTATATTAGAGATTAATTTAATTACTCTGGAAGTCTTGAAAATTTCGAGCCATGCAATGAATTTTAAAAAGGCGATTCGGAAACATGAAAGATGGATCTGTTAATAGGACGATACTGTCGACTCAAAATACAATGCTCACTAAGCTTTCCGATCTCAAATGCTGGAGTAAAGTTTACATGGTAGTTAGTTTAACCGGTAATTTCTCAAGTGGAATTTTCCGTAACCATTTCAAAGAAATCCTACGCATTCCATAACGCCATTTGGAAATTGACCATTTTTAATCTCACTAACTCTAGCCTGTGTAGTCTTCACAAAAATGCTTAGAAGTATTTTATAATTATCATTTAGGCTGTTGTTTAGATGTGATGTTTCTTAAATTATAGTATTTTTCTTACTGTGATACCAATGCAATCCTATGGGTTCCTGGAAATCTCTTTAGAAACACTTAAGACTGAATCGGAAGTTCCCAACTATGAGTTCATGCAAATATTCTTAAAGAAAGGGTGGACATAAAATGGAGATGGAAATGTGCAGTCAAATGTGATAATAATAATAATGATGATGATGATAATGGGGTAGAGAAATCATGACAGACCTCACCAAAAAAGCCAACAGATCAGATATAGTTCTCATTATTAAAATTAATCAGAAATTAACACGTTCGTATACGTGTCATGTTGTTAGAAATATGCGTAAAAGTTTGAAATCTATCTAGCCGTAGGGTTTTGGTCTTAGGGACAGTTGAATGCACAGTCGTATTCCCAATGTTATTGAAAATATTTCTATAGTAGAAGTATTGTTGAACTTTCAGTGTTTGAGGATTTTTTTTTCGTTCCTATTCTCAAGCATATCTGATNTCCCAAGGAAGAATGGACTTGAAAAAAGTCTGACTTCCCGGTCCCGTCAGACTTTTTTCAAGTCCATTCATCCTTGGGATAACTTATATCTAATTAAAAAATCAGTAATCCTGGACACCCTCCACTTAATTTTTAAAATGAAGATTAACAATTTTTGTAATCGTATGGAACTTGACATCAGTCCGTTCCCATAACACCGTCACTTTGCGGCGAGAACGAAGTAAATAATAATAGCAACAACAAAAATACGACTTTATTTGGACAAGATAAACGCTAGCAATTCTCTTCTAATTATCTTAATATAGAGAGTAAGTGGATTGATAAGGAAGGTAACTGAAGCTAAAATGCAAGAAAAGATAAAGGGTAAGACAAACACAAAAGTTGTTGCTTAAAACAAAGAAAGGGGTTAGTTATCTAAATATTAGAACAAAGGCGTTAAGTGGGAATTTCCAGGGGTACATGAACTTAACGAGAGGTAGACTAAATTAGTTAAAATCACGCAAGCCCTGCATAGACTTAGATAACCACAGAAAGGCGACGCGTGCTCGCTAGCGCAGTGGACAATACTGTGAAAACCTTGGAAGTTTGAATTCCTCCACCGGGGAGAACACAGCACGGCAAGGGAGAAGTAGTACCATCTCACACGGCAAGAGAACTTTCCAGCAGTTAAATAGAGCAAGACAGACGCATTTCTTTTTTCCTCAGTGGAAACGGTCAGAGAAGAGCCGTTGGTCGAGCTCCCGTTTATCGCTACACTCTTCTCGCTTTCCGTGGAGAACGACCCGAACGCAAGCATTCGCGCAGGTGCGGGAGAACTCGCGCCAGATGGGAGCGCATAGAGCGCGATTGCGGGCACAAGGGTCGAAGATCATAGAAAAGAGGAGATGGGTCCAAGCGGAGGAAATGCATAGCGAGCCAAAACGCCTACCTTGAAATGCTATCGATTGCAACGAATGTGCATAGAGGGCTATCAAGTAAACTCCATCTTCAACGATATCAATTTTCTCACCATCCTTTAGCCCTTTAATTTGATTTTCCTTTGGATGTTGTGTTCACTGGTTGGAGTTTATGGAACCGTGCCTCATATTTGATAGAAATAAGAGAATAAAAAGAAAGCCGTATTACTCATACTTAACAAGGAGGTAGATGAACATAAATATTTATTGCCCATTTATTAAGTCATCTGTATATCTAGACATGTATTCGACTAACCGCCGCCTTTAGGAACGTGCTAGGGGATACATAGGAAGAACAATATACTTCCCTAGTAGGTTATCGTAACGTATCTATTTCGGAAAATATGAGTGTATGAAAGGTCTATAACGCAATATTATAGAATGATTGGAGAGGTACAGTTCGGGGAGGAATTTTCTTTTATTCTCTCAGCTAGTGTAAGCAGAATATATTCCAATTACAGTTGATGAAAAAACGAGTCAGTAATATTTTTAAAATTCAAGGATACAGAGAAGAGAAATATAATGATAAAACTGGGATTTGAACCCAGGTCTCCCGCTTTCCGGGTATTTTTATCATTGCGGTAATTATGGGTATTATATTACATCTATTGTAATTAGAAAACATTCCACAGTAGATTTAGTAGGACGCCTGCCCAGGACCTAGGTTCGAATCCCAGACAGACAGACTTTTTCATTTCGTTTTTCCTTGGATTTTAAAACGCACACCTCCTCGTACTATGTAAAACATCTTTCAATCTTTTGAAAATGACTGAAAATGTAATGTCTCTATGGAGTGAAAATGTCTTCTGTGTTAAGCAGATGCTAGTAATTGCATGACATGTAAAACCTAAATTTTTAAACCTTTACATAACTGTAATCCTATGTAAGACATGTAAACTACTTTGAAATTCATAAATTCATTGCAAAATCGTAGTCCAATATATAGCGATACAAAGCTTCAATAAGTGCTGGGTATCTCTAGCGAAAATTATGGATATGTGATGAAAAGTGCATCTTTTTAATTTTGAAACCCATACAGAGACTCCAACTGTTTGATAGATAATAAAAGAGATCGTTACGTTTATAAAATTTCAAACTTCTTTCCTTACCCTGAAAATATTTTAAAGACACGAAATAAAATAAAAATCAGGCCAAATGAATTCATCCTTCTTTCAAAACAAAGATACTCATCTCTAAATGCAATATTCTTGAAAACTAAGTTGAAAATTTTCCAGAAATACATAAATGGAATATTTTTTAAGTGTAACACTTTTCTTATGCGATTAGTTTTTCAAAAAAATCCATGGAGGAAAAATTGAAGTTTTTCGAATGCAATTAGATTCTCAATTAATTAGATATACGACCATAGGATACTTCATTCTAGTGGAACCAACCATAGTAAAATAAGATCAAACAGATTTTAGAAAAATAAGGTATTTTGCACTCTGAAATTCTCAAATGCATATTTCACTCTTTGGAATAAAACTCAAAAATTAGCCGACGCATCAAAGAATCAAGAAAAGAATACGCAAATAAGTTCATTAAAAGGCGAATACTACTTTGAAAAGCTATGGATATTTGACTGACTTCTTTAGAATTTTTTTTACCTACAATCCTGTTTTCATATAGCGTCCACAGGTGATTCAGCTATAGGTTTATTGTACAGAGCAATTTTCCTAAGTATTTTGGACTCCAACCATCCTTTTTTAAATGGACTTACATAATGCATGACCTTAAATTAGAAACGACGGTGGTATAGAAGATGGCAGATGTTATAATTGGGTTATATGTCATAAACCGCTTTCGCGTTTCCACACACGATCGCTTCCGCTCGGGTTTTTGAGGGAAAAAATTCGAAATGTTTTTTGCACCTTTCATACTCTGGAGGGAGTCACATATCGGAAATGTTTCAACATTTATCGACCTCGCCAGAAGTAATGCTTTTCAGAGAGGAGAAATAAACGACGCGAAGCACGGGCTTTTTCTCCACGTCCGAAAGAGCGAGCCGTTCCGCTTTTTCAGGATTTTTCCGAGAACATTTTTGAAGCCCCAGACTTAACTGCCTAGCAACGGAGGAAGATTGAAGTGGTCCGCTTATCAAGAACAACAACTCGGACTAAATGATTAAAGAAAGAAGCCAATTGGAGGAAAGCTTTCTTAAAAGTACATACTTTCATTCGAGTCTTAATCAAAGGACCGTAAACGAAAGACGACATTTTTGCGAGAGTGACGGCGGAAATAAAACAGAAGGCGGAAGACTGTTCCATTATTAACGTGTGCACATTTTCTCAAATGTTACCACGTTGGCGTAAAGAAATATATGTATATGAAAGCTCTCTACGTCCCGAAGAAGGATAACGTAAATCTGTTTGAAGATTTTCGTTTATTTTTCTAATTTCCGTTTCAAACTCTTTCATAATTGAATCCTTTCAGTTCATAAGAAAATAATTCATATTTAATTTTGTTCGTTTGCGCTAAACCAGAATTTAATATTGGAGTATACGATAACATACATTTTTAAATACTTCAATTGTAATTTCGTGCGTGAAGTTAGAAAGAGTACACCTTGGAAGGTCTCGATTGCTAGGTAGTTAACGTGCTATTACTGGTCCCGTGTTTACAATACTACATGGACAGATATTCTTGTTTTGGATTTAAATTTTGCATACTTTAATTATAAAACATATTAATTCGGACGTTCGGACATTTAATTCGGAAGAATAAAACCAATGTAATTAATTTTATCAAATGTAATCCGAAAGGTTATATAAAGTTTGCAAGTGAGAAAGATTAACCGCGGTCTTAATACGCGTACAATCTATGTACAAAGAATAACTCCAACAAAACAATTGCACAATTTTTGCTTCCAATGTTGATCCTCAATGGACGATTACGAAATCCGGTTGAAATGGCACAGACTAATATCAAGCGGAGCAAATGGCAAACTATCTCACTCCTCACCTAGTCAACAAAGCCCCGTTCCTTCTTAAAAGCTTTTGATAGCTAGAGGTGGAGGGGTCGAGGATCAAACTAGCCTCCCATTTGATGACTTAACAAACTGATATTTGATTGTTTTCTCTCTTTTGAGGTGAGAATGTAAGGCCTATGAGAAACCGCAGTTATTAATTCCTCAAAATATTTAAAAATAAAAGAAATTTAGCCATTCCACTAAAAGGAAGTATTTACTGGTAATACATCATTCACCTTCTAATCTGGCAGGAAGAGTTATACTCGTATTCAGAGCCGTTTTAATACACGCTTAGGACAACAACTCTTGTCGCCATGGTTACAGCAGCTTCTAGCCCAACGAGATAATTTAATACCACGTAAATTTTATATTAAATTACATTAGATTAGGTTTATTAAACGGGCAAAAAGTGCCTTCTTTCTATTGCGCAAAATATTGAATTCAATGAAAAGAAATATCACAATATGAATCCCAGTTACACAAACTACAGTGATACTATACGTACAGTTAATACGTAAAATAAACTGAAAATTGTAAAAATTAATCAATCATGTTCAAATATAATAAACTTCAAAGTTGCAGTTTCGAAAACTAATCGAAGGGAGAAAAGTTGAATTTCTTGACATTCTTGTACACATTTTCAGTATCTCGTTCTTTATAGAGTAACGGAAGATGGGTGGCGTTTCAAACTTTGAAATTTCTTCTGTTAACTTTCATTTATTTCCATTGTTCTCAAATATGCTGGTATGCCTTAAGGGGGAGCTGATACTTTTCCATTTCGATAAATTATAACTTCCATTCCACGAGTAAGCCTAGGGCACCTGCCACTGTTTGGGCCTTCACCGCGATCCTGCCGATGGAGTAAATATCACATACCACGAATCAATAACATTCCATTCCGTTCTCTTAGGCAAAAGTGAGGGGGATATGAGCGCAAATGGCTTCCACAATCTCCTACTTTACAGCTCCGAGCACTCCTCCAACTTCCGTAACTTTCACTAACAACTTTCTCTCGGTAATTAGCAATTTCGACCGAACGTGGGCGAAATCAAACCGTTTTCGATTCCCGCGATGTCCTCCAATTCCAGCCCTACGCTCGCACTTTCCTGTGGGTGCAAAAATACCTCCGCGCACTCCAAGTTTATCAACTCTTATTAGTTTATGCACCGCTTTATGGGTGGAGACCGGAAACCATTCGATTGCAATTCGAAACGAATTGGACGCTAAATCGTCTGCCGCAAACGCATCACTTTCTTTGCCCAAACCGTCGGAACGTTAGCCTCGACAGCAGGAAATATTTTAATGCCACCACGTAAAAAGCGGCGACACTCGTTGCGGCGTTTTTATCCGCTTCTCTCCGAAGATATTTACGAGCGATGGTAATTAGCGCGATTCGCGCGCCCTAAATGCATTACTCGCTTCCCTCCCCGTTGTAAATCATCCCTAATGGGCAACTATTGAGCAAATAGAGATCTCATCCTAGCTGGCTCCATTCCGCCCGCCGCAACCAAATTGATCAGCGTGCGCAGGTAAGCCGTAACAAGTTTAGCTGTTAAGAGGAGTCTGTTTCCGAACAACGCTCCGTTTATGATCGCCGCGGAATGTGATGTTAAACTAGGGACTGGAGTTTTATGCACCCGAACGGAGGCTGACTGGAGTAGTCAGGGCCGGCTTCCGGTAAAATCAAGTGAAGTAATTTGAGACGCAGCTATCAATAGGACGTCAATCTGGGCCAGATTCTGACATATGCCAAGAGGCAAACTTGTTTTCTTTCACTGTTAATTTTTTTCTCCTTTCCATATTTCTAATTCACCTCTTAATTCGTTACCCAAAAATATAGCAATTGTAAACATGGAATGATAACCTTTGTTTCTTTTCCTTAAACTTTCAACTTTTTTGGGTTAAATGCAAGACGGGACTGTCTAGTCCCAATTTTGCCCGTAAATAAAGACATATGTATGCATATATGTACGAGAATAACTCTGAAACCCCCATTGAAAAATTCTGATTGTTCCTGTTAACGGCATTACGGTGCAATAATCAACGTGTGGATTGAAGGTTTAAGAAGACTCCGTAAGCCATACGTCGGCAGGTGGAATTCCGATTTGGAGTCAAACGGAAAGTTCAGGATTATTAATTTCTAAGAATTACCCTATGCACATTTCGGAAAAAATGTCTCCATTTTCAAGGGATACACAATGGTGAGGTGAAGATTATCGAAATTTTGGTCAAAAGTCTATAATTGAGGTATTTCGATTTTTTATCATTTTTTTTTATTCATACCCACATACAGCATTAACAGACTAACAGTCTGTCGACAGGACGGATATACACAAATATAGAAAAATACATATCAGAAAATGAAATTACAGATTGATGCAGCTCAAGGCTTACATACAAAGGATAACAAACGAAAGTGCTGAAAGTACAATAAGAAAAAAATACCAAATGAAAGGAAAAATCACAACGAAGACTAATGATATCAATAACATAGGAGTGCAGTCAAATACATTACAGAAGATGGAGAAAAATACAATGTAAACATTATCTTATGGACATAATAATTGTTTTACGAATTAACAATTTATAATTATAGCCATTTTCAGAGTTGCTGAAGGCGTCGAACGTACATTTGTAAGTATTCCATAGATTAGGTACAAGATACTCCAGTCTACGCTTTCCATACAAATTATAGAATTTAGGAACATCAAAACGAACAGTACGCGTATTATAACAAATGTTTGGCAGAATACAATAACAGGACTTTTGGTCAAATTTGTTTAGTATACACTGGTGAAATATGCATTCCGGGGGCATAATATTTAAAGATTTAAACAATTTAGAGTCGGAGATGCCTTGAGTTCTTTCGTTAGAATTGACCATAAGTTTAAGCACTCTAATTTGAATTTTCTTCACTCTTTCAATTAGATAAGAGGAAGCACCACCCCAGCCAATTATTCCATACCTAACGTGAGACTCAAACAAAGCAAAGTAAGCCATCCGTAAATATTTCATCGGAACTTTATTTTGAAGGTAATAAAATTTTAGCAAAATCCACCGAAGCCTGTTGCATAAGCTACGGATATGAGAATCCCACTTGAAGTTATTATCAATAGTTAGACCAAGGTAGTTATGCTCATAAACATTTTTAACTATAGGACAGTTACAATGATCTAAATTTTGGTGAATACAAGCACAGGCATGGCTTATTAAATTGATGACACCAGTACAATTAACATGAGGAGAGTGAATATGCATAACAACTGTCTTATCCGAGTTGATGACAAGATCCCTATCATGAGCCCAATTCAGTATCAAGTTAAAATCATACTGCAACATTTCCTCAGCCTTGCGTACGCTGTTGTGGGCAATTAGAAGTAACGAGTCATCGGCGTACTGAATAACGGTAGAATTCTTGACTATGTTAGGCATATCATTCACATACATTAAAATTTAAGACAGTAATATTGAAGGAATTATGTTTCAATAAAATTAATTAATGCCAAAATGAATTACGTTGAAACTAGGGTATATCCAAGGTTTTTGAGACGCAGAAAAGGGTACAAGAATTTCGTCCTACATTACATATAAAAGGTATTGATCCTACGAAAACGTTTTGAAGTTCCAAATTCAACTACTTACTCCACATTCGTTCGAATTCTCTTCAAAGTTTGTGAATGAAGAATCCACTTACCCGCCTCTCGATTCTTCGTTTACTAAGAAACCTGCCATTAGCAGGCAAACGAACTAAATTCTTAGCCTAAAGTTTCACTCAGTTCGGAAGTAGCAAAGGGTCAATTAGGATAGATGAAGGGAAGGTAGAAGGCTGTGGAAACTAATACATGGAAGCGTCATGCGAAGGAAATCCATGTAAATAGCCCAACATCATTCCGTCTTCATGCCTTCATTCTAACCTCCGTCACGTTTCTAAACAATGAAGCTTCAGGAAACTGAAGGCAGCTTGTTGGAGCTACTCAACGTCATGTTTGGTAATTGCTCCATAAAGTGCAACGCCAGCGAAGGTATCTGCTAATGAGTGCCGCCACCTTTTTCTAAATGCCACCGAAGGCTTGCAGGCAAATAACCTCCGGTGTCAGAAGTATACCCTTTCTTGATGCGCCTATTTCTGCCAAATGAAGAGATTGATGTGATCTGCATTGAAGAGATTTTCATCTCCTGACTAAAATATTTCAACTTCCTATAATATATGCTAACTGATACTATGCTTCAAAGTTTTAGATTTAGATTTGTTTCAAAACATGTAAAGCGATGACGCCCACTCGTTTTATGCAATTTACTATTAAATCCCATACTTTTTCTTCTTCCATGTTCTTGCCATGCTGAGGACTTGTAATTGAACTGGAAAAATTATTAACGCAAGACCAGCGCGGCACACCTTTTTGCATATTTGATAAACTGCTACACTCGGTAATGGAATTTAAAAGCCACTAACTGAAATTTTAAGTACTAATGCCAGCCTCTCCAGTTTTGCAAAGCAATTCTGTTTTAATATCCACGTATACAAGTGCAATAGGGCGACAAGTCGATCGAAAACCTCTTGTAAATCTCTAAACGTGATCGCAGCTGACAATCGAAACGCTTTCAATTCACTAAATAATTTTCCATGCATCAAGTACTTCGCTTTAGAATATAAACGCGTAGTTCAATTGTTCCTAATATTCACTTACGTTGGATATGATGCAGAGTTTAAGTAATTCAACATTAATTTCCTGAAAGGCACTAAACGTTTCAGTAGAAACCCCTTGCGATCGAAAATGTATTGTTGAAGTCAATTGCAATAGAAAAGAAGTTTGTTTCCTATGCCATATTAGGGGACCTTATTTTCTTTAAATTAATTTACAAAAGAAATTATTTTTTTACTCTCACAATTAAGTTAATTTTACTCGAATCTTTAGACGCCACACCCAAGATAATTTCAAATCTGAAGGGAAATAGGTATACTTAAAATTTCCATATTCTTCAACGTTTAATTCAAATTTAAACAGAATTTTCTATGGTTAGGGAAAGGTATGCATCGTAGAATTTTCTAGTTGTGCATAAATTGGTAAGGAAGACATGTACTACGTTTCTTAATAAGCCCGAATGCAATGCAAAAGAAAACGTGCACGCATGCACGGCAGAGAGTCCCTTTGAATAACATTTTTCATCGCATTCAATAAGAGATGCCTAAATGAGGGAGATTATTCAGCAACACTTTTCAAAGAATTCAACATTTTAGTATACAATGGAAGCCATGATTCATAACATCAAATAACCATCTAGCTTTCATCTACAAAACTGAAATAACTTTAAATGACATATATAGTTTTTCTATCCTTTGCCAAGGAAAGGAAACACGTGAAATATATTTCACTCATCAAGATATGGTAGTGGTAACACATTCATTCCTCTCTCTGAAATTCAAGTCGTTCCCGTTTATTCTAGTGGTTTTGTAAAAATCATAAGGATGGAGTGGTGTATTAAACCAGGACATTTGAAGAACGATACATAAAATAAATGAACACCATAAACCGTTACAGCAGCACATGAAGCTTTTTCCATCCGTCATTTAGTGCATTCCAGGCTCCGTTTTTAGTTCCCCACTTTTTTATTTCTTTTTCGAGTAATTTCCTCAAATAACGCAAAATCCAAAGGCGGAATTGATAAAAACGAATGCAGAGAGACCGTGTTTAAATTCTCGCACTGTTTTTCCGACCATGACGTCATCTGTCGACACACATCACGCGGAGCGATATAAAAAAAAAAGCCACGCGCGCCACATTTTAACACCCGCGCCAGAGAGGAAGGAAATCTCTCGAGCCAATATACGCCTGGACCGTAAAGCTGAGGCTAAAACCCAATGAAAGGTGCGACACCGTGTCAACCATCTTAAAAATGTTTGTTTTCGAAAGCATTCCAGATTTACGCCCAGCAATGTTTACGCACGGGCAGAAAAACGTTTGCAAATTTCTTTATTATTCTTGCTGCCAATCATTCGAGTTTTTTTTCCGCGCAGAAGGTAAGCGCCCATATACTCCCATCATAAAGTTTTGAACGCTCTTGGCAGGGACATTTAAAACAGGAGCTGGAAGATGGTGAAAAATGGGCCTATAACGGTGAATATATCCAGAATGAGAGGGAAAGAAGTCTATGTGATCCCAATAAATATTCGGATAATCTTTCAAATTTACTACTAGTATCTTTCTCCAGAAAATAGTTTGAATATGGGATTAATATATCATGTTATTGCTCATGGAAACAAATATGTGAACTACTCTAGTTGCGTCGGCAACTAGAGTATGCTATACGCTGATGCATCTCGTAGCATAAAAAAATTGGCCTGAATAAAGTATTATCAAATTAAACAAAGGCTTCTCTTGACATTTAAACTTAAATACGATATTTTTTTTTATATTTCATTTAAAATTTTCTTAATTTTTCCAATGAGTTTTATGGTACAGTTTGAATCATAAAAATCGAACGGTGCACTGCGTGGTGCATAAGATCGAGGGGAGAGGAAATTCCAAGTTCACACTTCCACTGCCTAACCCAGTTACTCGTGGCAACGGTGCAATTCAAAAAAATTCGTTAATTTTCGACAGGCTTCCAGAGTCAAACCTAATTTGTCAATCAGGTTTCAATATCTAAATGTTGCAAAAGAAGATTACCTCTTAATGATAACAGAAAATTTCAGCAAGAGCAAAATAGTTATTAAAAAGACTATAATGAAAATGCGCGGAGATATTAAAATGTGAGAAAATGATTGTAATAGATAAAAGAGTCACAAACGAAATATTTAAAATGTATTTTTGGCATACACACTCGAGTTATTTTGTTTGGTAATTTGATGACTTCCGCAATAATAGAAAACTGGAAAAACTACGGCCAAATACTATAATTTTTGTTTATAAAATCGTATCAATATGTACTACATGATTTAATGATTAATATATACTACAATAATGGTATATCCGTCACTATTGTTACTTTCATTTTCAATTACCACCATTATCCGATTAGAAAATTTCGTTAATTGGGATGTTTTCCTTACATAGTACCTGCAATATATTCCGCACAGGATTTCTCTTGGGATACCTCGTAGCTTAGTGGTTAACAGGGTTCGATATACTAAGATAGTAAAGAGATGAAACAAACATATAGCTACACGTGAGAACAAGACCTGATGTCTTACTGCGACAAGAATGTACTACGGTAACAACGACAACAACAATTCAACAACTTCTTAACCAAAATTGAAAGTAAAAACCCAATAGACGGCAATCCAGCTCCCATATACGTTCTTCGATAACTGGTAGAGTGGCGCACGGCTCTGCGATTTTCAGAATACACGTATCATATTCATTACTATTTCGATATTTTGGCAATATCTTAGGCTCTTTTAGCAGGCTTTTACACAAGTACGATAGCACAATTATGAATAATAGTGATACAGTAGCAGCAATGACTATGACGTAAGGAATTGACAGCAGCATAAGCAACAATTCCGTGAGTGTCCGTGAGAACAATAATGAGTTTATATGTTTCTTATGAATGCAATGAATATAGAGAATAAGCGAGGAAAAAAGAGGAGAGCGTAGAAGGCTAGAATGAGAACGTGTAAGACCTGGGTGGCCAGTAGAATGGAAGAACATCGGTTGGATTGACAGTAATTAGTACTGATAATAATAAATTCAACGTTTAGTACAAACATTACAATAATATATAAATATCATTTCTATAAGTACACGGGGATAATCAGTTAGTATACTTTTCCATAAGAAATGTACGAAAAGTAGGTTTTCGTTACCTGCAGAGGTTGTTTTTTTACAGGATTAAATTAGAAGTAATGGTCTTACGAAATCAAGAGAAGTGTCAACAGAAAGGAAAGTGATCATAGATTCTTATTTTAGTCGTGAGATATTGATATAGATCCGAAATTTTAAGAATTTTGATAAAGTACATGGAAAATTCATACAATTTTGGGAAATAAACAACCCATTCCTTTGACGACTAAGGTCATTGTTGAATGTTAATTTTAAGATTTTTCCCACGTAAGTACACAGGGATAACCAAACTTGAAAACAGTAGAATAAATAATTTAAATAATATAA
>KZ308207.1:150974-188851 GCA_000376725.2 Ladona fulva | reverse complement strand
AAGTTCCGTCATGCTTGACGGGGGCGTTTATTATTACTATTATTTATATACTAGTATATAAATAATATATATAAATAAGGAATTACACAATAAAATTACAAGATTTCATGAATAATCTCTAATGCTAAATTAGTCTTTCAGCAAGCATTCAGTTATAAATTTCTATTCTGGTACCCCTGAGCCACAAAAAAGCTCATTTGGAGGTGCCGTAAAAAAACGCATCTTCAATTTTACAGTTCCCTATTTCTTACATTTATTAAAATTGGAATCGTTTATAATTGCACAAAGTCTAAATTATTTAAAAGTAGGTTAAATAGTTAAGAATTTAAGAAGCTAACTGCTAATCGACTCGGGATATTCTTCAATTAAGAAACGAATCACAAGAAATTATTGTTAAAAATTACAAGTATATTAAACATAATTTTTTAAACAATTTTTAATTCTCATTAATTATCAGCTTACAATTTCATACAGTTTTACATATATTTTCATAAGAAGCCATTTCTAACACCAGTTCCATAAATGGGTCATGCAGTAAATCACGGCGAAATCGACGCATGAACTCTTGCATGCATGGTGGACAATTAACGCTATACATCATTTCCCATCGAAAAAAAGGAAACACTAGCGAAGGGACGGAAAAGAGAAAAAAAAGCGAAACCATCAAATCCCCATCGCGTCCCCAATTTTGCGCAAGATTTTTCCGCCTCTTCATCGCGATTCATCATCCTCTATAAAACTGCGTCTCGGCGGCGAAATAAGACTTCCAACATGTCGCCGAATCCTGCGTGTCGGAAGCCGGTCCGAGCCAATGAAAAAGGCAGAAAAAGAAGGGAAACGAACGGCCGCGAAGGCAGACTGTCATCTTTCTCTCCCGGCCAATGTCTCTCCGACGGAGATTAAAATGAAAATCCCCAATTTTTTCCGACGGAAATAAGGTTTTTCCTTCCCGCCCTACCTTCGGTGCGCTTTTAAGCCCCGATCGGAGACGCCGTGCCGAAGGGAGAGAGATAAAACTGCCCGGAGCACACTGACATTCGCGGCATTGCGGAAACTGTTGTCGGCTCTATGGGAAATGAGCCTGAACGTACCGCTGCTCTCTTCGGCGGGGGAAAAAAGAGAGAAAACTTCCACCTCTCTGATGCGCCCGGTGTCCGCTTTATCTGAATGGCGCTGCCCGGATCGCATTGCGGACGGCTCGTAATTGGCCGACAAATGGCGAAGATGGCGACGGCAGAGACGCCTGGTGGTGGGGGAGGGTTACGAAGCACTTTTGCCTGCTTGGCATGCGATGGCTATCGTCCGATTTATTGAATGTCCCGACGCGATTGGGGTTCCGGAGACCCGATCGTGATGATCCCGATGATGATTATGATTTCCGCGGGTTTTACTTTTCATTGTGAGGGCGGCGCGTGATTGGTTTGCACCCGTTGCATCGCTGGTTGTGCCACGGATCTACCGCTCTGGAGGTGGTTCCGATCTGTGAACCAATGTGGGCTGGAGGGGAGGTATCTCCAAGTGTGTGATTGATACTGCGGCGATTATTCCAATACTTAATTTTCGTCCTATTAATTGGTTTACTGCATGATTCGCAGTTATTTTTTTATTTTTACATACAATAAATAATAATTCTACCACCTAGATAATGAATACGTATTCTCGAATACGTAGTACGTGGTATTATTTATGATTTTCTATGATAAATTCTACCCCTCTACTGTTTCCTTTACTTTACCGATGGACGTCGGCAGTTCTGAACACCAAGAGATGTGAAGAGACCAAGAAGAAGGCCTAAGAATCGATGTAACAGAGACATCATCAAGTATTTAGGGGTAACATGGCAACGAGAGGCTCAGAATAGAGAGAATTGGAAAGCGCTTCGGGAGGTCTACATCCGACGTCGGATTGAAAATGGCTGATGATGATATATCTTTGGCAATGAGTTAAATAGTAGATGTGATTTTCTAGCTCAAAATTCGCCCCATGAAATCGTTTGCAAATCCCACTATACCGATCTTTAATCTCGACCTATGCATCACCCATCTGGCATTTTACGAACAAATCCTACCAACAGATGCTTCATACGTTGGAAATCAGAACCATCAGGGGAATTTGAACGTTCCATATCACACTAATACTTCCGAGATTACAAGAACTATAAAATAACGCCTTCATCTGCGACCTTAAAACAACAGTAAATACTGCTTGATACCCTTGTTCTAAATCCCATAGTTGATGCTCTTCCCTAACGCATAATCTTCAATAAAAAGATAAACTTAAAAGCGTTTAATAAGAAACCTTAAGACCACGAAACAGAAGCCATGAGCAAACGTTTCCGAAAGATAGTAAACTTTATTCGTCGTTGTCGCCGACTTTTTAATTTAAGGAAGAACGTTCGAACCGAATACGTATTGGTCGATTTAAAAAAAACACAAAAGAAAATAGGAAGGATCAGATACGCAACGATTGTCTACGAGAAGGATAAAAAAAATTAAACTGCGCTAGAGAATGTAAAAATATGGAACTGTTACAAACAGAGATTACAAGACAGAACATGAGCGAAGATTAGTGCGGAGCGACGATCAGAGGACGAAAAAGGAGAGATACGAAAATGTATACAAGAATAATGAAATGGTAAAGAACAGGCTGACGGTATACTTGCTTAAAAGAGGAAATGATTAATTAAAATGTATTTTCCATCTTAATAATGATGTTTAGTATTTCTTTGGTCCTGCATAGATCCAATTGCAGTACATACTCTCATATGCGAGGTCATTTCTTGACACATGAATACATGTTAATGAAGGACGTGACCACAAATTCTACCGAACGGCATGACTAAATGTTCTGGCAATATAGCTTAATTGCTTAATTCAACCGACCAGCAATTGGGAGGGCTTGAGTCCTGACCTTTCAGATTTATTTCACCTCCTTAGGGATACATTTGGAGTCAGAGAGTGTTCCTGGTATATTTTTTCCGTTATTTTTATATTCCAGAATGTATACTCTATCTAGGAACAGCTAATAATTATAGCGGAATTAATGGGGGATAACTCCTTATGCGATGATGATTCTCTTATTCATATTTACTCGTTAGGGATGAGGCTGATGGGCAAGATGAGGAGTCCCTTTCTTTCTTCAGTGAACCATGAAACGTCCATCTAAGTTAATTTCCATGACTATGAATCATAGTTTTTAGCAGCTGACTATGATGTGACCCAAATGAGCCCATCTCATGTATCTCATATATATTAGTCCTTACTATTGTCACAGCCAGGAACAAGACCAAGAAAAAATTTAACGATAAATACATTTTCGTTTACCCTGCACCAAAATAAAAATTAAACAATTTTATTCTTTAAGTTGTGGCAACAGTTTCTCACTGGAAATATCAACAGAAAAATTATCAAAACCTTGTTCAATTTGGATTTTATAACCAAATCAAAAGTGATTGAAATATAACAAAATGTATCTGTTGATACGAACTAAATACGTATAATAACTATGAATTTCCGGTGTTGGTGTAGGAGTTTAGTGTGTTAGCGTGTTAGTTCAGCAACACTGTGGTTAATGGTTTGAATCCTGGTTAGGGCAAGGTTGTTTTTGCTTGTGACTTG
This sequence comes from Ladona fulva, assembly GCA_000376725.2. Classification (NCBI taxonomy): domain Eukaryota; kingdom Metazoa; phylum Arthropoda; class Insecta; order Odonata; family Libellulidae; genus Ladona; species Ladona fulva. The sequence continues at coordinate 185,234 of KZ308207.1, read as the reverse complement.
AGTTGTAAGATCAGAATATAAGAAGTAAGTTTAATCGTAAGAGTGGTTAATCGTAAGTGTACTCTCTTCAGACCAAAATTCTTTTAACTAGTCGTCATTATTATTATTGTTACTTTTATTATTGTCTTATTTTTATTCCTTTATTTCTCAGTACTGCTGGAGTATGCATAGGTACGAGAATAACTGCCAAGTAATTCAAGAGAGATTAATTCGGCTATTAAAATGATTATTTAACATTCCAAAACTTAAAAAATTATCTGACAGTATAGTATGTTTAAAAGGCTTCTGCCTTTAGAATTTTAACGCATATGTTGCTGTTTCAGTAAGTATTTAGGGTATCGAAGAGTTTCTTTTGGATAATACCGGTGGTCGATAACACTATGAGTACTATTTTAACTTGTTTTATGCTCCAGATACATATAATTTTGCTTCCTCAGTTCCTAATATATGTTTATCTTTCCGTATATTGTTCTCTCAATACTATCCGTTAAATGGGCCGATATATCTATAAAAAAGAAGCTCACTGGAGATATCAGCGAAGAATTTATTGAAACCTTGCTCGAGTTGGACTTAATGACCATATTGAAAGTTATTCATTGTGTTTAAAATAACTAAATGCTTATAAAATCTAGACAACATGAATTTTTACTTCTGCAGACTACGAGCAGCACGGTTCGTAGCACAGCTCCTCCTCCCATCCCATCACGGTATTTCTGCTAAATATGCAAAACACCCGATTTTCTTCCTCGTCCCTCAATTGTCCAACCCCAACTCTGGCCGCGATCCATTCCAATTCCCGTGACACAGATCCTTTCAAATAAATCAGCGTTTCAAAATTTATGCCTACCGACACGCTAAGCGATTCCATTAAGAGAGGATGAGTGTCTGACAAAGTCCGGTCGTTGTCGCTCCTAATTTCGACAAGATTCTTTTATTTAATTCCGGCCTCCTTCCCGATTGACAGGTGACGATCGTCGGGCGCAGTTAGAGAGCGCGTGATAATTGGACGGGGGCATTTTTGCTCCCGCTTAATTGGTCCGAACTCCGCCCGTCACGAAGGATGGGTCGCGCCGTCAGCGATATTTTTGAGATACGATCGAATGCCGACGCGAGGACCGACGTAAAAATTCCGAAACACTCGTATAAAAAAAGAAGGGAAATGAAGAGAGGGCTATTTTTTATCGGCCGCGCGAATTTTTCCGGCGATAAAATTTGCGCTAATGGATTCGTAACGATTCGGACGCGAGTGCGATTGGTGGGCCCGGGGAGTAAACATATTTTGGGAGATACAGCTGTTTGCTTAATGTGGCGAGAATCTCCGTGCCAACTTCGGAAAGTGTTGGCGGCCTTTTCTGGTGCAACGGATTTTCGATGTTTTCAACTTTCATCCTGGAAAACCGAATGCATGTCGACCTAATTTCGGAACGCTCTTTTTCTACGAATGTGTAGCGAATGTGATAGACTTATTTCACTCCTTCCGCAGAACACTTAATTCGAGCTTAATCTCAGGTGGTCCCCTCGTTTTACCGATTTTCCTTCGACCAACGGTTGATCCTTTTTTAAGTAAGCACCCCATTTAGGTAGCCTCAATTGACGTACCAGTCTACTAATGCTAATCTTCTTAAGGAAAAAGAAAGGTTCGAACTTTTACAAACCACAATATTGATTAGAAGGCGACAATGGTTCCGAGTCATCGAGTCATCATCTGGTACCAAGGATGACTACTTAATTTCTTATTAAAAATAGATTCATTAAGAATGTTATTGATTGCATAGGAAATATGTAGACATCTGTGACGTTTACTCGAATATTGTGTACGAGATATTTTTAATCGAAGATTCCAGAAGGCTTATGGTGACATATGATTTTCGATTAAGACGGATTTTATGTAAAATTTTCAATTCTATTCTTTGAATATTTCACCAAGTCTTAGAGGATCTTCATTTTCAACTGGCAAATCTTTCCATTGAGAGGTAACGGAAAAGGAAGTAATAAAATTTCTGATACAGAGCGTATCTCTCGGTGTACAAAAGACTATGTAGTTTCCCTCATTTTTAGCAAATTTTTTATTTGCACTGAGATTTTAAATATACACTGTTCACAAAATAATAATTTTAATTTCTTAGTGCATTTTAGAATGAAGTTCCCCCAAATTTCACTTGAGACTATTAATTATCAACTTCCTTCAATTTAAGCGGAAATATCAATTTAGTTGTAAACGAATATCAATGTATAATATATCAACTAAATGAAACATAATTAGTTAATTATACATGCATCGTTTGTAATTTTTATTCACGCACTACTTCGAGCATAAGACATCGTTTTTCATGCAATATCATAACCTCATAATTGAATGAGCAACACGTCATATTAATCCATATTTTGGCGCGCAAATCTCTTGTTTCGCGAGTCATTTCACTTCTTCACCTAATGATTTGCCATCTACCTCAAAATAAACTACGAAAAAAGCCTATATCCTGACAACGAATATGAATACTAATTGAAATTTTCGAAGCATTCCAGAGGTCGGCATCAAATTTTATAATAAATACATAAAGTGCCGAATGGAAGTTCGATGAACCGCCCGTCCGAAATAACCGCAGTATTTCAGAACCAACAACCGCTGTAAACGCACTAGAAAGCGAACCCTTCCATCGCCCGGAAGTTACCGCCGTTGGGACGCATCATAATATTTTTCCGCGAAAATTCGAGCGAAGCAGTCTTCTCGGAACAGACGTGAATATTTGGGGCGCACGGCAGACTGAAGAGGATACCCCTCTTATCTCCACGCAGTGTGCCTATAGCGTCGGCGGCCACCAGTGGTGCCTCTCCATCAGGAAGAGCACAAAATAGAGATTTATTCCTCTGCCTCTTTTCGTAGTGCGTAAAAAGGGCTAAGAGGAGGGACACTTTGGGCAGTAATCCATTTTGATGGGCATTAAATCCTTGAAAGGGCTCCGGCGACTCTTTCAGCCGAGTGACGAATGGTCTACGCCGACCAGGAGAACGCACCGCAGGGCTCCGAGTCAGCAATGTGCGTGGAGGAAATGAGTGGCAGGGGGGAGAAAGGGGGAGTGGTGTAAAAGAGGGATGGAGTAAGGATAGAAGTAGGTGATGGAATACAAAAGGAGGAAGAGAATGGAGGAGGGAATTAACAATCACCAGGAAGTAGGAGGGAAGAGAGAGAAGAATGTAAATTAGGGATGGATAGATATATACATAGGATAATAGTGATAAAGATGGAAGGGGAGGTCTGAGGAAATATGAGTAATGAGGAGAAGAATTTAAATCAGCGATGGAATAGAAGTATAGAGAGGAAAACAGTGATAAAGATGGAAGAGGAGGATTGGGGAAATAATGAAAAATAGAGTAATAGAAGAAAGTAAGGAAAAGAAGAATGCAAATCAGGTGTGGAATAGTGGAAAAAAGGGAAGATCGATAAAGATGAAAGATAATGCAGGAAAAATGAAAAAATTGAAAGGTGTGGAAGAGTGAGAAAGAGAGTTAATCGAGGAGAGTAATTTAAAGAGGGATCAAATAAAAATGAAAATTGGAGGAGAGTGATAAAGATTGAATATAATTTAATTATTGAAAACCTTTGAATTAAATGGGATAGGAGAGAAATAGGGAGGTTTCGTCCTCCAAGTATTCCATCGGTTTTCTTTATGTAGAAAGTAAGTTAAAATACAATGTCCTATTCCAAGACACAAATTTCCTTGTACATAGCCGATGAAAACAGTTCCTTTTCCCATGGGGACACAGACCACTACACTGGGGACTAACACAGACCTACTTTTCGGCATAAAACAGAATACGCCTTTATTCAGGGCGAAATTGAGACTAAAAAGTCTCCTCTTACATCTAACCCTTAGAGAGAGGCATAGAGAGAGAAAGAGGTGCGTTACGTTAAAAAGAAAAACTTCGGAAGTTTGACAAAAACACTTTATTTCAAATTTTGCTAACAATAATAGTAAACATCGCCAAAGCGGAAGCAAAACGTAGAAAAGAGAAGAAGAGAGGGATGAGGAAATCGAGGAGGAGGAGGAGGAGGAAAAAAGAGAAAGAGAAAAGAAGTACAGAAAAAACAAAATTGGTAAATTCCAGATTTGAAAGAATGCAAGTGGCAACAATTTGAGAAACGGTGAATGTACAAATAAAGAATCCATCAGCAAATGTACGGAAAGAAGTCCATGGAATAAGGAAATTGTATAACTATGCCCTATTTCAGTAAACTGCTGAAAAATCAAAGAAGAAACAACAGCAGAAAATATCGACATGACTGGGTTTCAAACCCAGGTCTCCAAAGAGAAAGATCGTTAATTTATTAACCTATGAGATATTAAATAATGATCAATTTGAGGGATTCAATACCGTGGATGGCATAAACAGCACTGCTGAGATGTGTAAAGAGATATCAATTAAACCCATACGAACAGAAACAAAACTAATGGTAAAAGTACAACTGGAAGGACATGTTAAATTCAAAACATGCAGATTCAGATAAAAGGGGGAAAATGAAATAAGAGGGAGTGGTTGGAAAAAGAAGATACAATTTGGCGAAAGACAAAATGATGAAAGGAATTATGAGACCCTGAAGGAGGCATCACAAGATCGGATGGAATGGGAAGAGCAGTTGAGTTGAAACCTGTCCAACGATCCGCCAAAGATGAGTAAGCTGACACTCAAAGAGAAACATTTTCCTTATAAAAAACTACCTCCAAAATATGTCCTAAAAATATCCATAAACGTTTGTTCAAAAATAAGCCACTATAATTCTTATACTTTTCTTCTGAGGCTAAACTGAGAGCATGGGTAAAGCAAGGTTTCACATACATTATCTTTGCCATGTATTATGTTCGCATTGATGCTAACGGGATTATATAAATAACTGAAAGCAGAAAAAAGTAAAGCAATCAAGGGATGCCGCTCAAATTAATGTAATTTTACACCTTCGCAAACAAACGGCTAAACTACATCGAATATAACATACGAATTCAAGTGCTTACAAAATGGTTTTCGTTTTACAATTATGCTATGAATGTAGTTTCGAATATAATATGGATATTTTATAGTGAAGTAAAGGGAGTTTCCAAGATTCGTCACGGTGAAGGCTATATGTTGGACCAGTCAACCGTCCAACGAATCTTCCCAAACATAGGTAAACAATGATGAAAAGAATAATAGGTAAACAAATTTACTATTTAACAGATTCACTGCGGATACTTCCATTTCCAATGCATTTATCACTCCAATGGTTGAGTGATTCGCCGTGAACGTGTTAACAAATTGATGCTCATTTAAATAAGGATAATAACACGAAAAGTTCACACAAGCGCTATCTATCAAAAACTAAATTAAATTAACGTAACAGAGTTTCCGGCTGCGATAATCTGCTAAGCTGTCAGCATGCCAGCACATCAACCCAAAGTTTCTGGGTTCGACTCCCGGCTTGTAGGTTATTTCCGGTGAGGGAATGGTTGTGTGTTGGTAAGTGACAATTATTAAGATTGATGGATTGGGGCCTTCCTTTTTTTATTAGAGAAATATATAAATAAACGAGGTAGTTATTATGCACCGCTGTACATTTACGGCTGCGGTGGCAGAGTGAATAGCATGTTAGCATATAAACCCAAAGGTCCCGGATTCGAATCCAGAATAATCAGATAATCTGGTTAGGGAACGGTTGTGCGTTTCCGTCAATAATAATTATTATGAGAATGGATGTAATTGGTTCCCTCGATCCCACTAAAGAAAATGTTACTATAATCAGTAACAATTGCAACAATAATAAATCATTAGAATATGCCAGAAGTTATTCTGTTTCAAGCCACAATCTATTATTGACAATAATAGTTTCTATTGCTGTGCATACCATAATTATTGGCTAAATGGGTAAATCAATTACCCCCTCACATCCTCCTTCACAAATGCGTTTCTAGATTCGCCCTTGCGAACATAGAATACAGAGAAACAATGCTGATCTACTTTTTTAACTGGATTATGAACATAGTAATACTCCCCCACTTTTAGCGCTTAATCCCTTTACCATAGACGTCCATCCGCTCGCATGGTACTTCACAGAATAAAACCGCAACCTACAAACATCGGAATCGTTCCGGCGAACATTTAAATATAAGCAGATAGCAGCGGTAAACAAATGAGCCATGGAGAGCCTCAGGACGCCTACTTTAGCAAGCGAAAGGCATTTTTTTTTAATCATACAGAAACGGGCGACTCCACCACGCGCCTTACTTCCGCCCTCGAGGAAAGCGCGCAATTAAACCATCTCCGATAGCGCCTAATTTTTCACTCCATCTGCAAACATAATCCACGCGTCACTTAACGCACACACATGCATATAAATACGCCCGATGAAACGGACTGGGAGAGGATAATTTCCGATGGGAAAGAAAAGGGGTGGGCAGCACCACTCTCACCTACTCGCATTGTACACTCATTTTTTCTTTCCCTTATTTCCCGGCCATAACGCGCCCCTACCCCGTTCGCCACCGACATCTGCTCGGGCGCTACATTCGGCCCAACCACGTCCAAAAGAGAAAAGACGGATATTAAAACTGCGGTGGCAATATTGCCTCAGGGCCCCCGCGGTTATTCCTCATTTTCCCCTCTCATTTTCGCCTCCCATCCATCCGACACGCCCTCTCAAAGTCCCTCTCCATTTCTCTTTCCTGGACCACCCCTTCCACTCCTTCCGAAAGCCCATTTCCAGGATCGTGAGGCGTTGTTATGAACGCGTGCACCCATATCCCTCAACCCCTCCCCTCTCAAACCCATTCTTTCTTTCGGATCTCTTTCCCCGAACCATTTACTCGTCGTCTCATATTCCATTACTCTCCCGATACGCTTCGGTATTTTGGCTATTTTTCCCTGTTTCGGATGCATCGCTCCAATCTGACGATCCTCATTCGTTCTCTCGTCTCCTCTTCTCCTTTTTCGACGTTCTTCTGTTTTATCGCGTGCTCCATCTCCACGCTTCCTCTTTGAATCTCGTCGTTTCCTCCCCAATGTGATTTCTTGTGACGTTAATGCGAAATGCTTAATGCCTGTCCCTACCATATTCAGGATCATGATTTAAACCCCGAATTTCGTTGGGCTTTTTTTAGATGCAAAGTCTTTCTTAAATATACTATACACATTCAGTTCGTATGAATAAATATTTATATGCACACATACGTATTTATTTATATGAATAGTGATAAAGATGGAAGAGGAGGATTGAGGAAATATAAGTAAAGGGGAGAAGAATTTAAATCAGGGATGGAATAGAAGTATAAATAGGAAAACAATGATAAAGATGGAAGAGGAGGATTGGGGAAATAATTAAAAATAGAGTAATATCGGGTATGGAATAGTGGAAAAAAGGGAAGATCGATAAAGATGAAAGATAATGCAGGAAAAATGAAAAAATTGAAAGGTGTGGAAGAGTGAGAAAGAGAGTTAATCGAGGAGAGTAATTTAAAGAGGGATCAAATAAAAATGAAAATAGGAGGAGAGTGATAAAGATTGAATATAAAAATGAATTTAATTTTTAAAAACCTTTGAATTAAATGGGATAGGAGAGAAATAGGGAGGTTTTGTCCTCCAAGTATTCCATCGGTTTTCTTTATGTAGATAGTAAGTTGAAATATAATGTCCTATTCCAAGACACAAATGTCCTTGTACATAGCGGATGAAAANAAAATCCAGTAGGGATGTAAATTAAGAGTCTATATCATTTGAAGATCTAATACTGTATTCTTACCTCAGATATTAATACATTTATTCATATAATATATAATGTTTTTGATTTGAGGTTCCCCTTGTGTTTAAATATTATATGTTATGGTTTCGACCCAGGATGAGTCATTATAGGAGGTATTAGTGAGTGTTGAGATTAGAATTCACAAGGGAATATAGCAAGCAGTTAAACGCAGGTTATGCGTTAGGAGAGCTGCCACTAATCAATGCATGCATTTCTAGCCCTTGATTTTTTCCTAGGTGTTTCATACCTCAGTTTATGATTCTTTCCTTAAGATTATAGTTATTCTCAGAGTTTCTACATCTCTTCGATAACACGTGGTTGCTACTCCCTGATGAGTACTATTCATATATACATATATACATATACATATATACATATACATATTTACATATACATATATACATATAAATATATACATATATAAATAAATTCCTGTCGGGTCACATGTTATAACCGTAAACATATACCCCAAATTAGTTCGACCAGCAACTCCGGCATAACGACCCTCGCAAGTACTTCTCGTGTTCTTCCTCTAAATTTAAGGATATCGTTAGATAAATTGATCCAGCTTAACGCACAGCAGCTTTTCTGTAAATGTAACGATTACTTCCTTCTTCGTCCCTCTTCTTTTCGACCCCACCAATTCCCCACTTCATTCCCCTCCCTCCCGCTACACAATTCCCATTTCGCCTCTCCCCAATTCCTTTTTTCCTTTTCCTCAGTGCCCTCAACCCATTTCCCATACATCTCTCGTTCACGGAGTTTGCCTCCTCACCCCCATCAAATATCTCTCTCACTCGTCCGTTTTGCCACCCGTTCCCCCTTCATCCGTACAAGGGGATGGAAAGGGTCAGCGCGATCGCATGAATATTTAAGACTTAGCCACCCGCCCATCCACGCCTCCCTCTCCCCTTCCGTTTCAACCCAAAACGCCACCCGCTCCACTCCCAGAAAAAATTCATCCCTCCCCCCAACCGTTACTCCCTTTCATCTCGAATTTTTCTCTTTGCGGATGAACGCCTGCAAAACCTCTCTCTCCAGATATCGTGCTGCGCCCCACTGCGCATGCGCGCATGCAAGACGGGGAGAAATGAAGAGAGAGTGTGTGTAGCAGGCGGGAAAATCACTGCCGCGTTCCGGCACGTGCCTCCCTAAACATGTTTGCTTTCTCCTTACGCCTGCTCGCACACTTTCTCTCCTAACCTCTTGGGAGGCTGGCAGGATTTCGTGAGGACAAATAGGGGAGAGAGTGTGAGGATGAGTTGAGGATGCCCTTTTCGCCTCTCTATCCTTCTCTCACACGTCCGTTGAGAAAGTGGAAATCTCTTCTCGATCTTTCCTCCTTTCTCTTTTCCTTTTGCCTTTCCCAGTCCTCTATCGCCCCGTTTTTCTCCCACTGGTTCTTTCTTTTCATGCAGTGAGAGTACCTCAGCGAACAGTCCTAGGTCCACGTTTATTCAATGATTTGAAATTCATATCTCCCCCTCCGTCTACGGTGTCCGTTTCGTGAGCGTTTTGCTCTTTTTACACGGTCAACTCTCTCCATCGTCACAAAAAGTTCCACTCTCATTTATTCAAACACGGATTCTCCTCGCTCTGAATCCTGAAGTAATACAGATGTACTTTCTTTATCAGAAATGTTTCACGACTTTTTCTCCTATTTTTCCCTTCACGATGACTTATCTTCTTCTTTCGGGTATGCGTACGTCGAGTACTCAAGAAATTTAATTATATTCTTTATGAGTTTTCTCTTTGTGTTATACTTTCTTTTCTATATCTCTTTTTACTAATTTTCTTCAACTTTATATTTATACGATTTCTGTAACTCAAAAACCTCTTCCTATACCTATGTTTATGTTGGGACCCTGTAAGCTGCCTTTCGAAGTGTTACAGAGAGTGTATTCACTATGACTCTACTTTACTAATCGATTACTTTTGCATATCGTTCGCGAAACAAATGATTTCTTGAATCGACTCGTTCCAGCATCTATTTCCTTGATCTTTCTCGCAGTATCAGAACCGTCTATGTAACATGAAGGACACATTATATAAGCTACATCTTTTATTTTGTAGTTAAAAATTAATTTTTTACTTGATATTCAGTATGCAAAACGGTTACTATTTAAACCCAGCATTTCTATAAAAAAATAACTAAGCCCCTTTGAAAGTTAAAAGCTGCCTTTAAGATTGCGATTCTCAGCGAAAATTTTCCAAATAGCTAATCTTTCAGTTTGCGTTAGGTCACTTAAGGCAGAAACTTATCCGCAATCTATATTTCAGCACGGTATAAATTAATTGTTAACAAGGTGTTTAGAATTAAAATGGAGAAATAATTCATCAAATTTGTAACAATGTAATGATAATAAATTTTTGGCTGATTTACTAAAAGAATAATAATACATTATAGTTCAAACTGCCGCCACCGTGTTATAATAATACGTATTAATTACAATTTATTCCTATGCTCGTGATTTCCTTTAACAAATTATAACACCAACCTATCTCAATTTAATCCTTTGTTTTCTCACCTCCTTCCTCCGCGCAAATACCACCCTCTGGCATTCCTCCATTGTTGCCTCCTGTTCCCTTTTATGTTCCCGACGAGTCTCCGACAATCGATACGGACGGATGTGCATCCCTCCCACACTCCAATCGGTTCACGTATATGCACGTGATGCAGGAGGGGAGAATGTATCGTTAATGGCCGGGTAGGGTTGGGAAAACGGCGACCGATTGGGATGACGGCTAAATACCGGTGATATCTCCATTGCAGTCGAGTGACGGCGGAGTGGAATGGGCGATGGCACGGAGCGAGGAAAATGGTAACACGGGTCCGTGATGTCAGCCTGTGTGAGAGAGATAGGCCTATGCACGGGGCGTTATTGTGTTCGGATCGAAGCATGCTGAGGTGTGAGGAAGGCGCTGGTCCAGCGTGATGGACCTAACGGAGGTGCTAGAGTCCGCGAGTAGGAAGTTTCTAACCGGTGAGAAGATGCGACAGGTCAACGCGAGGAATCCATATGCGTTTCACGGTCTGAGTGCCGGTCTTACTGATGGTTCGTCTCACTCATCGCCAATACCATTTCCACTCATCTATTTGATGAGTTACGGGGTCGAGTGCAGAATTTTTTCTTTTGTATAGAAAACCTTCGATAAAAGAAGTAAAAAAAATAGACTTAAAGAACCGGATTACCTAGGGAGAAACGACCACAAGCATAAAGTCGCAACTCATAAACAAAGAACAGATATCTCCAAATATTAATATCTTAATCGGGAAATAGTGGAATGGAACAATTTACTTGGAGAAGTTTTCGAAACTTTTCCCTCTTCCTGCAATGTATTTATTAATAGAATTGAAAGGGCTTTGTGTATTACTTAATATGATAAAAATGTGCAGTATGTAAATATTGTAATAACGTTGCAAATTCTATATTTTGTATATTTTTATACATTGCATTTTATAATTGTATTGTATGACGTACTGCCTTCGGGTGGTTTTGGGGGGCTTTTCGTTCCGATTTTGGTGAATACCAGGTAGTACCTTATTTTTCATCTCCCCCCTGGCCTGGTGCCTATTAGTAGTCTATAATAACAGCATACATTCTTTCTTGACAACGTTCGGACTTCTAAATCTGACATGTCCGGAGAACAAACTTGTCATAGTTCGTAAGATACAGCAGTCTAAACAAGCAAGCCGTTAATGTATTTTTGGGTCCCTAACGTCCTACTACTTAGAGGAATTTATAAGACAATGAGACCTAGTTAAAGGATAGAGCGTATCCGTATTGCTATATGGACTCCCAGATAGACAAGTGGGCTACGCGTTCGACTTCGGAGAAAGTGGTTCTGGGTTCGATTCTCGGTTGGGATGTACTTGCGAAATGACCTTTGATGTCGAAGCACTTTAAAAATACTGCTACCATATTGATAAAGTGGTTGAGGGTTTTTCCTAAAAGTTAGGCAAGAGTAGTTGCATGTTTGGCATGTACAATTGCCTATGCTTCAGGATACTTTTGATGAAACGTCTTTTGTTCAAGTGTCTCTGGTCTGTGTGGCAGGTTAAAGCCTCTAATGAAATCTTCAACTTCGAACGATGATTCGTATCTTTATCATACCAATCGTGGAATTCTACATAAATGTGATTTAGAATGAGGCTATTTTCGCTAAAATGGGTATAATACATAGGCAATTATTGACTAAAAACTGGAACGCACTATAGAGAAGAGAATATTTATAAGGAATGGATCTCAGACTTGACCGAACGGAAACATAATAGGCTCCAAGAAGTTGTTTTGATATTTGCATAAACTAAACATGAAGAGAGTGTACATAAGTTGAATTACATCAAAGTATTTCAAATTTTACAATGACTCTACCTCTGATATCCTCATGCTTGCCAAAAGCACGCATTGACAAAAAATATAGTAAGATGACAGAAGGACACAAATTCATTCGAGATTTATCGAAACGCATGGAAAGAATTGGCAGGGAAATAATTCCACTGTTGATATCAGACACAGAACGATCTTCAGTGTGGAATTAATTTCTACGTTATATAGAATATAATTTACTGATAGATTTCTACTCTATACTATACTGTATAAATTTCATACGTATTTTGAATGAAATAAAGAAACTTGGTAATTCCACAGAATATATTTCAAGACGACTAGTTTTATCAGGTCCTATCTGATGATGGCATCCTACCTGATGATGGCGTTCAGCCGAAACTAGTCGTCTTGAAATATATTCTGTGGAAATTACCGAGTTTCTTTATTTCATTCAATGAAATGGCTTTCCACGAAGAACGGCCAGAAACGATTGATTAAATTCATATGTACTACTCGTAGGTTATATCATTTTTTAGGTCATTGCCAATATTACTGAAAAACAGCTGTCAACATTTCAGATCTGGAAATCTGTAGAGTTATCAATGCACGATACAGGAAGAATATTTATAGAGGGAAAAATCCGTCAAAATATTTTCAAAATAATTTTTAAACTTACAGCAATTTAGTTCATGAGATACGATATGGTCGCTGAAAATTGAAGTGGTGGTTTAGTATTTCTAGTTGAAAGTAGAATATACAAATATATGTTATGATGATTAACATAATTAATTAACGTAATTAAGACTTAAAAATTAAGAATTAAAACGTACGTCAAATTAAGAATTAAAATTAACGTAAGCTAATTTAAGACGGCATATAAAATGTCGTTTTGGAAACATATTGCTAAAGGAGGCGTTAGGAATTCGCTTAAACATAAGACAACTCTGATCGTTAGTTAGAACCTTAGAGAGATCACGACATTTTATGCTAAAATCTGTGCAAACAACAGAAATTATCATTGTTTATGAAATATCTTTGCAGCTGACATTTTCATAACCTGTAATCGCAGCCAATATCAGAATATTTGATTCGATCGTATATAAACAAAGTTTGCTTTCCCCTAGAAATGAACAGAAACTCTGGACATACAAATTAAGTTGAGAAGTAACAATTAGTATCAATATACCTCGACTTACGATATTAATTCCTTCCAGTTTCACGGTCGTAACTCGAAAACTTTGTATCTAAATCAAAGTTTTCATTATATGTTTTCATTTTTTTCGATTCGTTTTTTTTATTTAATATTACGTTGCAATTTGGTTGGTGAACCAGGTAGTTACGGTAACCACGTACCGCATTGGTGGTAACACCCAACGGCGACCAAGTAACAACGGCAACGGTTGGTTTCTCGAAAAAAAGTTCGTATTTTTTGAGCTTGAAGTATAATGAAAAAAAAGATCGTATGAAGATCGGTTCGTAAGACAAAGTACAGCTGAATTTGCTCCTGATACCTTGTTCCCCACACAATAAATTGAACCAATTCGTGGCCTACTTAGGAGAAGACGAATTTTGCTGCTTAGGGAATACGTAGCGGAAGAGATCCGCAAATAGTTAGTGGTGGATAAAAAGGTCCTCCCTTGTGCCATACGTCGGCGAGCTTCCATAATCGATCGCAGGCTTGGGCGACGGTGCGTGTTTCATCCCCGTCCACCTGCGAAGGGATTTTTGTGAAGTTTAGCGCGGCTACGGAAATGGCCTTAATTATGCAGTCGAGGTTATTTCTGCCGATCTGAATTCCGAGGAAAGGATAAAGGGATCGTTCAGGGAGAGGGAGCAGTGGGCGGTGCGTGCAAGCGCGTGGGAAACTCGCTTGATGGTCGCAGCGGTGACAAAATGTTGTGGCTATGTTTTTCCCAAATATCTCCCAACTTTCTCGTTGCCCGGGGTGAGAGCGTTGTGCCGGAAATTTTCGGGGGATTTCCAGAAAAGATAAACAAAAAATCTGTCCCCTTTTTGCCGGGCGGTGTTTGGGTTTCTTAACCGATAATATGAGAGCGTACAAACGTTTCGCGACCGATAATTTCGTTTGAGACGGGGAAACGTTTCCTGGTGATTCTGAGAAACAGTAAATTGCGGGCGTAAATATTTTCGCAGAGATTCGAGGGAGTGAAAAATAAATACAAGGACTGATTTTTTCGACAGTTTTACGTAATCTAGATTTATCATTGAAAGAAAACTGAAATGACTGTCTGTTGTTAGTATGGCAACGAATGAGAGGTTGAATGTTGTCGAAACAAATAATCTAAACAGGAGGTCAAAAAATGTCTGGAAACTATGGAGAAATGTTATATATCTGTCGATAAAGAGAAGGGCTATAATAGATTTGTCAGAGGTGAAATAAGGAAACAATTCCTGGTGATATAAAATGAACATCACATCATTACGACGAAAATTTCTTGATAAAGAAAACTTACTGGGGCCTAAAAAACGAAGATAATTTGCTGAAAATTTTTATCTAACACTCTCTGCAATCGCAGGTTTTTCACACACCTATTTGTGGGCGTTTTCCTGAAATTTACAATTTTTCTGCGATACAAATCATTTTTTTTCGTACAGAAGAACATTCATTCTTTCCTTCTTTTGTTTCCAATTCTACCAAGCTTGTTAAATTTTACATATACTATAGTTTAACACCTTGCATCGTGATATATGTTCGTATCTGTTACATTATTTTGACCAAGGTTAAATGGAAGGTGAGATTTTCGTCCTAATTTCGATCAATAAATCGATTTTATGTATGAAATCGGTGATTACCCAATGAAAACATTTTCGGTGCGAATAAATCAGTGTTAAAACTTGAATACACATTTTATTTCACCATGAATAAAATTGATGTTTCATGAAAGGTTAAGTAATTGTGTATAAATTATTGAAGTTTAAGAATACTATAGAACACACAAGTACCCATCTAAATAAGCCACGGGCAAGCAAAGCATTTCAAGACTGATAGAAGTTTAAGGATCCGTGATATCTTCTTGGTTCTTCAAAAATACATGAATGAATGTATGAGAATCCCAGAGGTTTTAAGCGTGGTTGCTATGGTATACCGCCGATGCTGTATTGATCACCGATTCGATAAATGAGTAACAAAATAAGTTGAATGGTATGGTTGTAGCTGAACGGATAGAGAGACTGAGGACAAATGCCGCTTAAACAAACTCTGTCTGTTCGGTAAAATGATTCAATAAAATTAAGGCGAATGAACTAAATTAATTTTACCTACTAATATATATACAGTAGTAGGTATTGTTATAAGTTCTTAAACACATGGGCAACTGCTCGGCTATGTATGCAACTTCTTTTGCCTAACTTTTAGAAAAATCTTCAACTGCTGGAGCAGTATTATTGCTAAAAGTGATTCGACATCTTAGATCATTTTGCAGGTGAGCCCCCACCGGGAATTGAACGCTGTCCCGCGTTCGATTCCCGGTGGGGGCGAATTTCGAAATAACGAAATTTATACACTGGTGTTCGAAGTTACTATTACGGAGAAAGCTTGAGAATAAACAGGGTGCATCAAAATATATGGCATTTCATACGGAAATCTGATTCCCTTTCCCTCTTAAGGCAAACCTAAAAATTATCTCGAACAACGATGAAACCTAACGCTATATCTACCGTTATAGTTTTCCAATCAACGGTAATTATTTGCGGAAGCGACTGTAAGTTAACATGGAACGGAAAACGTTTGAAGAAAGGAGATTAAATTTTACGTTAAACGTCCTCAACAAATTCAGAGATAATACATTCTCGGAACAAGTGGTTGGTATTGCGCGCCCACCTCCTTAGACATGATGATTACTGCATGATGATACTGTATGCGGTAGTAACCTTTTAGATGTATATACCTACTCTATATACACCTCTACTGCTACTTCAAAAGGTGGCTCGAACGGCACGTATAAATACGTACGATTAAATTAGCAAAAGAAAGCGAAGCGAGTGTTAAATTACGTAAAAAGAAAGGTACCAGTTCCTATCATCGGAAATCCAACGTCCGTAACACTTAGGGACCGATTTCCCCCGGATTTTTCTGACGATTAAGCTCGAATGAATAGGAACGACGCGGCCCCTCGGCTAAATTAATTTTTATGCTTTCTCACACGCTTCGCTTACACACGTGCGTGGGGAACGCGCCAATGATCACCGCAAAACAGCACGGAGGGCATTACACCTAAGGGATATCGACGCATGCGAGAAGGAAAATTGGGCGATGAAATCGCAAACGTTGCGCGATCTTGCTTCGGGCGAACGGCAGACGATTGTGTTCAACAACAGTTTCTGTTCCGAACAGGATTTGTTTCCCTTTTTATTTCCGAAATAAAAATACGAGAATGCGACGTGAAAAGATAGAGCAGGGCACTGAAAAAGCATTTCGAGATTTACATTATCAAGATGCCTATCGGAATGTGGCAGAAGGGATTACGGAAAATTGATAAGACCATTTCTTTTGTTTATCACGATCGCGGAAAGAATGAGTTTTTAAATGATTAGCTGTTACTGCTACCATATGCTGATGAATTTGTCTCTTGATGCAGTATTGAAGGAATTCTATCTTTAAATTTGTTTTAATCTCGGTATCTGTGGCTGTGATAATGGGTATAAGTGATACAGAATAATAAGGTACGAGTAAACAGTATAATGATACATACTAATGAGGTATGACTGATACAGAATAATGGCATACAATCTGATTACTCCTAATTTAATGCTGCGAAAATTATTATTCCCATGGTAACATTGCTGCTTAACGTGGATTTTTCCAGTTGTACCTCAAAAAGAAGGTTTATTTCTAAATTCTCATATTGCTTTGTAAGCCTCATTCTGTCTTTAATGCTTCTGGTATCTCATGGTGAAGGAGATGAAGATTGAACCAGCTCGGGTTTGTAAAATTCCTGAACAATCGCCATTGAAGGAGTGACACAATATGTATCAGTTATATGATTCAGAAACGCTCAGTTGCCGTATATTTTGGAATCTATAACGTGAATTATACCGATTGGCATGCTTTTGAGAAGAGTGTAATTTAAGTAATTGCAAGAGTATTTACCGCGAGAGTAAAATCTCTTAATCGGGTAGTAGGGCATATTAAAAAAGTATAAACTAGAAATGCAGGTCACAACTCAAACTTAAGTACAATGGTAATTAATATTAATTTCTTTTCTTTCCAGGTACGTGCAGCTCTTTTCATGGCGCAGCGTTTTCTGTTGTTGTAAGTACGTCAAATTCATTTACATACTCATGTTGCATTTGGATATCCTCCAAAATGATTTCCTTTAGATATGCCAATCCGTTTGCTGATAGTAGCGGAAAACAAGGAAAAGTAGACATTCCAATTCTGTTATTATATCCAATTCTAGAATGCCTTTTTTCGTTCCGTATTTCCGCTTCCTTACAATACTAATACATCGAAATTTCATAAGGATCTTTTCAGTACACACTAGTGTGTATATTAGAGGTCTGCAATAGCCAAAATATTCGGCCCAGGCCCGACCCGACCGCTCTCGAGTCGGACCACATTCCAAACTTTTCTAAATACTCGGGAATCTGTTGTGATGCATTTAGAAATATGTAGATACATTTATTTTACCTCTGTTATTCCTTCAATAATGCCAAGATATCTTGGGAAACACTAAAACCCCTGTAGGGATAACAGAAACTAAAATATGCTGGAAACCTCTATAAGCAAACGAAATTGTTTTATACAATAAATTTATTTATAATCTTAATCAGATTAGCTCTATTTTCCATCGAGATATTTCATATTACTTATAGCCCTCATCTTTGGACGTAGTTTTAGAGAGCAAAGAAGACTGTGCATATTGTCCAAGGATTGCGTTGTGATTTTAATTCTCCGTCCCTAGGTAAAATCAAGAAACGAAACATTATTTCCTTCTCGAGTTATACTCGGGCCCAAGTTCTATAGACTGCCAGTTTACCCGATCCGTATGGGGGCCTTGTTCGGTCTATGGGCATTGACCCTACACAATAAGAACTCTAGTGCGCATAATAATAATAATAATAATGACTGCTTCAATTACAACTTTAGTAGGCAGTTATTCAAGTTTCAAGTAAATTCAAGGCGATTTATTCAACACGATAATTTATTCAAGTCACAACCACAAATAACCTAAGGTTGTTTGTGATTGTGACTTCGGCCCTAACCAGGATTCGAACCCCCAGCGTTGCTAGGGTAACACGCTAACCACTACACCTCCGAGAACGGAAATACATATGAGTACAATCAGGATATCTTAGATCAATTCATAATTAATAGCGTATGTTTACATATGATTAGAAAATGAGGATTGAGTGAGGTTTATCTAATTCAAGCACTATTCAGAATAAAGGCATGATACATCTAAAACTACATCAAATACCAGAAGTTGTAGAGATAACAGCTCGAAACGGACGTCGCCCTCTTCATCAACATCATCATCTCCATTATTGATTGAAATGCGTCTGCAAACCGAAAAATTTCCATTTCTTCGATAAAAACTCTTTCGTTCGGTGGCGTTCCCCGGAATTAATTCCCATCCGATGCATTTTTGTTTCATTTCGAAATCGCGGTCTAAAGCAGTCCTCTTTTTTTTTAGGCGACAGTTTTATTTCCCGAATCGCTTTTCGGGTATCTAATTCCGCATAAGCGGAGCTGATCCTTGCAAATTGGACGGTTGACATTGACGCTTCAACGCAGCGCCGCTGGACGAGGGAAACTTTGCTGCGTGCGTTTCGTTGCGAATTTGCGAAAGAGGATTGTTCCGAGCGATGAAATTCATTTGCATCGGATTTCAAGCCGAATTAAAGATAAAATGGAATAATAACCGTCGCTTGGTAACTCCTCTACGTATTCCGTACAATGGCCACTTGAATATGACGTAATAAAGTGATTGTTATTCCTGGCAACTAATTGCTTTTCCGGAAAAATGGCTTTCTCAACGTGGATTAAATGGCAATTACTAGCGCTTTCCGCGGAAGAGAAGCTTTTAGTACCACTGAGCAACTTCAAAATAAACCCATTTCCTCTAAAAATATGATAACGATGAAAATTGCGGCTAACACAAGAACTTATTCCGCGAATTCAGAAATATTCATCAACTGACCACAGATTTAAAGGCATTTACACGAATGCTGAACTACATCATTACCGTATGGAAATGTTACCATCTTTAAAGCGATTCTGAACACATTTTGGAAGTTTGTGTAAGTTAATAAATAAATAAAAAAGCAGAGGGGCATGAGGTACTTGAATGATTCTGTTTTATAGTAATCACGAAGCTAAATGAACGGTATTGGTTGATGAATTAAAATATGCATCGCATATACGAATTCACTTCGTTGATGGGGCAAAATATTTTATTGACAAACTGTCATGTGCATCAACTGCGCAAATTGCATGTTATCGAAATTGAATTAATCGGAATTCTTTTCCGAATTTCATGTTGTTGCTCACGATTGGATTCAATTACATTTCCTTATCGCGTAATTAGCCATGGGATTTTTTTTTCAACACTTGATTTTTCACTTGTCGATATTCATGACATGAACATAAGCATGCATCTCGGAATTTGAGCTTGCATTAAACACATATCCATCTGCATGCCGCAACATAATAACCACAGATATTTTTAATACGCATATGTAGAAATTAACATATCACAGTGTGGTTTCTTTTTGATATTAAAAAAAGTTATTTAAGCAATACCAAGCACCATACTGTACTTTTATCCCCTTTCACAGTGAATAGAAAAACAACCTTCTTTCTGTAACATAGGCAGCAGTATCAATAAGCCTTGAATAATGTAGGTAAGCTTATGAGATAGTAATTACGCTTGATGACAGCTAAGATAGCGGGACATTCTTAACATGTTAGGAAGGAAAAAAGCGTTAGGATTTACGAATGAAAACAACAAGTAATTCTTGACTTTGTTCGGATAGAGTCAAAGTTACCTTAGGCATACCTCAAG
Source organism: Ladona fulva (assembly GCA_000376725.2). Lineage (NCBI taxonomy): Eukaryota > Metazoa > Arthropoda > Insecta > Odonata > Libellulidae > Ladona > Ladona fulva. Next base: position 165,111 of record KZ308207.1, on the reverse strand, counting down.
GCAGCGTAATCGGACCTCTACACTTAGAAATACTAAGCAACGAAGATAACATTGCACTATTTCACGAGAGAAAGTGCATTTGTGGAAGACATAATAGGTATTAGGCGACCCCTTCTCTTCTTCGGCTGACCTGATATTGAACGTAAAGTAAGAGAAATAGCTTCAAGGATAAGTAATTTTAGGGACTCACTCTTTCCGAGAACAATATGCGACATGTGTAAGCTAAAGAGGTAACTCGAACGATTGGCGTTTACCCACCCCCCTTCTTCCATACGCCGAAAGGCTGCTTGCAGTTTATTTATGATGTAGGTGTAGGGATATCCCAGAATTTAGTAATTTATAATTAGTATTTTGGATGTGTATTTAAATATATTTTCTGTGGCAAAAGAGCTTTCGAAAATAAAATAATAAGGGTAAACAGAATAATGGACTATAATAGCATCAGAGGCGAGCCGAAGATAAGCAATAGAGAGGCGTTGCTGTAGAAGAACTACCAAAATATTAGGGACATATCGAGCTACTGAGGAAGATGAGGAGGGATACGGAGAAAAAATAGGTGAAGACACGGTGAAACTTGATCGGGCACAGCGAAATGATACTTTGCTGATAACAAGACTGTTCAGACAGTTGCAAAATTCAATCTTATTATTTTATAATGCTGCTGATAGGGAATTTGAATTTAATTGACAGTAAAATATTCGAGTGATTCGTTATGCGTTTTCGTATGGTGGAAAAACATGGGGTGAGAAGCAGAGAGGGAAATAGAGTGAAGCAGAGCCAATGGAATAAGCAATATCAAGCGGTCAGATAAGGCTTACAATGACATAGTACTGACGATTATTATACATGAACAAAGAAATCCGTATAAGACCTTGAAGGAGGACAAAAACGCTATATTGATATCACCTGAGGACGGGATATTTGTTACGACACGTGCTCGGGGAAGGTGGAGGAACAAGACGAAAAGGGGAAATAATATGATTGATGATGTGGAGGAAGCGGGAGGTTACGGAGACTTGAGGAGAAGGGCGGAGGAGTGAGGGAGATGAAGTCACCAAGATCCTGTGCAACCAGTAAACAAATGTTACCAAAATCTAAGGTTTTTACGAAAGTACACAGTATGAAATAGAGAGGATGATAAACTGCTCATAAGGCGTGCGCCATGAATATATCTTCGGATAGAGATGGCGCATTTAGGAAGCGTGTTATATTTGAAAATATTAAGGCTCTGAGTACCAACGTGTTGCCAAACCCCTTAACTGAGATGCAATTTTTGTCTATGTCATTATGTCGTAGAGAGGCTTACGATAAGAAGTAAGTTTTAATTAGAATTACTAATTAACGGAACTCTCATTTATTTAGTTGGGAGTTATGAGCTTAATTAATAAATGTGAACAATGTCTTACAAGGATAGTACTTTCAGCGTTCCATGTCCCAAAAAAATTCTCCCGTGTACCATTTTGAGCATCCCCTCTATAGGTTACCATGACATTATGTACAAAATTTTAAAAATTGATGGTGCGGTAGTCAATCCTGAGTCCCCCACTTCTTTGTTATAGACCATTTAACCAATATGGCTAAAAACTGGTTAAGGAAAACGTCCACCAAGAGATGGATCTGGTTTTGACTCAAGCACTCGCTAGACACGTGACTGCTCCGTTTGCCGTTGATTACAGAGAGTCAGAATAGCGGGAAGCACAAAACATGGTATTGCTTCCAAATATTGACAGCCTATGTTCAAGTTGATAATGGCCAACACTGATGCTAGCAACATTTCTGCGTGAAACTCATTTACTTAGCTCACACATAAAAACTGAAAATGACACGGCAGCATTTCTATATTCATAGATGTATGTAAGTGTTGTAAGGTGTGCATACGCGACTTAAATCTTTTTCTTACTAACTGAATGAATTCAATTAAACTAAACTGAAATAAATTCAATCCACGACGATCGGGACATTTACCGGGACATTCCCTGGATAATGATCATGTTCAGTTATTGTCGTAGTTGAGGTTATTGAAATACTTTAAATGAGCTCATAGTTTCGTTCCTCCATTAATGCTAACAAAATGGGTTTTTAATGTAATTATTATTACCAATTTTGTAATATTTAATGAATATTCTCGCGCCAATATCGGCACCTATCTGACCTACCGACATTATAGTCAGTGGTGTCGCTTTTATATCTGCTGTTGGAGTAGGCAGACACACTTTACCAGCCATGTGCAACGCATCCATCGTGTGTATACAAGACAAAGAAATCCTTTTTCATGGTTACATTTAGAGTAAAATCCCTCTTTTAAGCGATAAAATTAATCACAAAAATATAATTCAGTGATAAAAAATAATGCCTCGGTTACTTACACGAGGCTGAAACAACTCTAGTAGAGGATTCCAAAATTACCGGGACGTTAGAGAGCCCCAGAAATGGTTTTCGGGACATGATTTACCCCTTCAGACACTGTGTCAAATATGACGGACACAATATTCATTATTTAATGAGTATGAATCCTTACAGTTTAATGTGAAATTTGTACGCTTATTAACGCTTTTCATTCTTTTGTGTACTTCCCGCACAAATACTGGGGGAAGAAAATTGTTCCTGGACAGATCTGGGACAAATCCCGGAAAACGAGGAGGTCCGGACACCCTAAATATAATTCGTAATGAGGCAATACGTATATGAAACATTAAATAAGACAAATTATCACGCAAAAATAGATTTACAAGATATATTTTATAACGTTTTATTTATGCATAATATAATTCATCTAGAATAACCATTTACTATTCCACCGCTTTTGGTTACGTAGCAACTTGAGTCTTTTTCCTCGCTCTTGGTCACCAAGCATCAAATATAAGCGAAAGATAGAGGTAAATATACAGCTGACTAATTGACCGCTCTTGAATCGACATTTATATTCACCCGACAACGCGATACGTCCCTACCCGGGCATTCCTCTCGCTCCATAAATTTTTAAAGGATCTCACAGCATCAAAACAACCGGATAGGTACGTCTTGAGCAAACTCCTCAGACCTCCACCGTAACCCTCATCCACCCTTTCTCTTCATTCATTATTCACCCCAAATTTCAATTTATCGCAATTAGCCCTCTTTATTCCCTTTTGTTTCCCTTCCTTCCGAACGCCTCTTTCCTTCGATGTCTGCCACTCTGAATACAGTCCCTCAAGCTCAACACTCCCATGTCAAACCTTCCGCCTTGCCATCCTTTCGAGCCAACCCTCTCCTCCCTGTTCGCCCATCTCTAAGGCTCCGCATATCCCATTCATGCCATTACTCAATATTAGTTCCTTGACTTGGTTGTGTCGGCCGCAGGCGGGACTCGGATTCCTTTCCGCCATTCTCTCGTCCCTAAGAAAAGGCGGTGGATGCGAAGGGACCGAAGTAATTCCCCAAAATACTCCGCCAAAGGGAGGGACTGTGAAAAGGAGCGGAGGTAAAGGGTTGTCTTGTGAAATGGGACCAAGGGTGTGCGCGTAGGTGGGCGAAGGGCTTTAACATAAAGTGTGCATAGGTAAGAATGCAAGGGAACGACAAAGGAGGCGGAAGGTTGGACAAAGCTGCTTTAAGGAGATGTGTGGACAGAGGTGTCGTCAGTGGGGTGGTTTTGGGGGTTTAAACCACCCTCCCATGAAAATCGATAGATAGATAGACCCCTTATTGGCGAGGTTAGATTAGTATTAGTATTATTAAAAGTGCTTCGACACCCAAGGTCATTTCGCGAGGTTAGATTCATGTGGGCCTCTCTTCCACCTAACCTCATATGTCATTACAATGTTCACAAAATATAATTATTAACTAAAAGAAAGAGTGCGGTGTGGGAAAAATCGTTGCAACTGAAGGTTGACAAAGAAAAGAAACCCACGTTGCAGGAAAATGCCCACAGAGAAGGGGTGCGGAAAAAAAACGCGAAAACACAGTAAATGCAAATGAAGACAATATATCATGTGATAAATTCAAGTCAATCAAAAATGAGAACAAAAAATGAGAATCGAATTATAAACTTTGTATTTAAAAGATACAGTTACAAAATGAACCGAGCCAAGAATAAACGAAAGCATGCGAGAGGATGGCCACTCGTGATAATGCCATAAACACAACGCTGGGTAAGCGTGTACAAGTTAAAATAGATCAGTTTATGTTTTCATTGGGTTTTGGGCGGAAGCATTCCTGCCGCTGGATTGTAGTCAATGCTGTACTTAATGCCCCCCCCCATGGACAAATCCTGGCATCCCTGTATGTGGATATCATATAACATAGTCAAAGGCAATAGTTACAGTTGATACATGGTGGAAATTCGTCGTGGTTAATGACTGAACAACTTTATGATTTTAATTTAATTTTTTTTTTCGTNGAGGAAAAATTCATGAAAATTCAATGTATAGTAAATCTTCTCCCATAAATTTTGATAAATTGGATACAAAAGTAACCCCAAGTCTGTGATATACAAATGCGAATATATTCCAAATGTCGCTCAAATTACATTTAATTGGATTTCCATTTCTATTCTACACCAAGTTATAATGCACTAAGGTATTATGAAATCATGCTCATGCTGGAGGACAATCAATCATATGAACAGTATTAAAAATATTAGACTATTCCGTAAACTAATCCCAAGATGTCCATCTCTAAGAATCAGTTTACCAAGATCCATCACCAAATTATGCAAGCACATTGAATGCTCAATAACAATCATTCAATCAGTTCACACACATTCAAACACTCCAGAACCTATTCTATGACTATCTATATACTATCTTATAACCTGTCCTTTCGCAAGACTGATTCTGCATAGTTGTGAGAGCTCTCTAATATCCTAATAATGTCCCCTCTATCACTCCTCGGTAAACTCCTGATAACCCTCATTTTTTCTAACCTCAGCCTACTCTCTACAAGCCTTTCCTATAGTTTGCTAACCCGTCTACTATCTTTCTGTTGAACACTATCTTAATTCATCATTCAACTTATACATTACACAACAACAACAATAATAATACTAATAATAATGACAGTAATCATACAATGGCAATAACTTCCTCTGAAATTGAACACAAAGAGAAGGGGTGTGAATAACCTTGCGAAAGCATTAGCAAAGATAATAAGGGAATAAATAAGTATCGATATGAAGGATTGTAGAAATGACAAAATATATAAACACATACAATATATATCACTGTGTTGTACTCGTCGTCTGGGCTGTAGATACCGTTATTTTAAACGTGGAAATAAGCGATACATGAACAAGTTATTGCGTAAGAGCCGAGAAAATCGACTCCGACCCGAGAATGTCCTAAACTCACCATTAACCAACGTCTAACCTAAGAGCCCAGCAAAGTATTTCGATTACTTGGAGGCGGCCACGCGACAAAGAGTGCTTGAGCTTCGGCATGCAGAGACAATGAGACCAGCGCGGCTAATGGAGGACGGAAGACAAATGTGTGCGAGAAAGAATGGGGAAGTGGAAAATCAATGCGAAAGGTGAGGCAAAGAGGGAGAACGATGCAGGAAGAAGCAGCGATAAAGGAATGGCGGTGAGCAGGCGAGGGAACCGTTTGAGGACGCAGTGATCAATCAAGCCTCAATCCATAAGCACTGGAAAGTGGAGTTAAAACCGCTTAAAAGTAAAAAAGTAGATAATGTAGATTTTCGTGGAAATGGACTATAATTAGGCAATAAATAAAACATTAATATGTGAAACCAATAGCATGTTGATAAATTATGTTGCTATAGAGATAACTAAAATAAATTTAAAATAAAGTTATATGGCGTTGGATAACTATGAGAATATGTGCTTTTAACGTATTCTATGTATTTCTTATGTATCCTATAGAAAGAGGGCAATTTTATGCCCGTTTATTAAATCTATTCTATTCTATTCTATGACCTACGCCGTGTTTCATGGAATTTACGTTAAGAAAGACAAGAATGACGGCAAAATTTAGCAACAAATGGAAAGTTCGGAAGCATTAACTGAATTCGGCATTTTTGAAGCTTTATTCAAAAGGGAACAGTGCAAAAAGTAAGCCTGCATCAATTATTGCCTCTAAGCATCCAGTCATACGAAAATTGTACACATAGTTGAGTAAATTTTATCGTAGAAAGATCAGTTTACTCTGTCTGCCCCAGCTGTAGAGAAATTAGATTCAAGTGGAAGCGAATTATTTACCTGGTAATAATCTAATTTGAATAGCTTATTCAGCATCCTGAATAACAAGTACGATCGAAAAATTGAAGGTTTTAGTGGAAGCAAGGAACGTTTGGAACTTTTTAATATTCATAAACATCATGTCTCACGTTTACACATACATTCTATTTCTCTCATTTTATGCCCTAAGAGTTCGACCATGATTTTTAGAGCAGAAAATGTGGAAGTTATTACTGAATAATCTCAGAATCCATGGAAAGCACATTCTCCTCATTTTGTAAGTTTGCCATATTTCTGCTTACTGAGGGGCGCATCCAGAAATGTTCTCTGGGTGGGGGAGGCTGAACTTAAGGATTGTAAAAAACGATCTATTAAACTCTGTCCAATTTAAAAAGTAATGTGAAATAATTGAATCAAAATATTGTGTGTAAAGATATATTTTAAGGGTATAAATAACAAAGGAAACCTTCGGTTCTGATTGAAATATTTGTAGAAACTTTAAAGGGAAAGGGGGGGGGATAAAGCCAGTCGGTCACCTTCCCACCAGGTGCACACCGACAACTTTTGTTTCCAATAAATAAATGTATTTGATTTAAGGTATTTCTCTAGCTCCAAAAGATACTGAACGATTTGAGCTATATGCATACATTTTATTTCCGGGTCCTTTCTTAGATTACAAGAAAAATAGTTCTGCACTTTGACAACGACCCTGCACTTGGGAAATTTCCTTAACGATAACTAATTCCGTAAACATCGTCAATTCCGAGGATATGCACTCCTCGCTCTTGGTATCTGCGAGCGTAACTAGATGCTCCCAGCTGCGAATAGATTGCTTACACTTGGTCCAGACAGAATTATATTCGAGCTAGATCCGGAAGAGGAAGTTGCAAACACGAGATTTCGAGTTAGTGTTCTCCAGGTTCTTTTTAGCAGCTGAACTCTTACCCTAACTAAGGAACCATAGAGCAGCGAGACCTCTCCAGAGCTTAACAAGGGCCCTCGGAAGGGGGTGCAGAAGACAAAAAAGGCAGCAGATATTAAAGAGGATATAAATGGCGGGGAGAGCTGACAGGAGGAAAATGAAAAATTGCGCGAAAGAAGAATGGAGGTGGGAAATGGAGAAAGGGTGTTTCCGGCTTGAGGGAGGGCGAGAGTGGGTTGGAAAGGAAAGAGAGGGTTATAAAGTCGGGTAAAAAGGAAACGAGACGACAAATGAAATATCCTCCATTCCTCCAAACGGCGCTACCTTTTTCATACGCTTCCCATACATTTTATGTATCGATACGAAATAGCTTTAAAACTCTTTCAGAGAGGGAAGGACCGAGCTATGAAAATGCCCCAAACTTTAACCTGATTCTCTTGCCTTCGGTCCAGAATATGATTTTCCCAAATAATTATATTTTACGTTGAATACCGATCAATTGAGATGTTACGAAAAGATTTTAATGTTAGAATTGGGAAGAAAGATTTGTATATGTAACTGGATTTCGTAAAGTTGTTTCACTATTATTATTGAATTGTTATCATCGTACTGCCTCTGTTTAAAGCCTGAAAATGATACGACGGAGCTAGTTCACTCAATTCGTACTGAAAAACGAGCTTCGGTTCGAAGATTAGCTCTTTCTTGCTTGGGTTTACAAATTTGGATCTTTCTTTCCGATTCCGAAAATTGTGGACCTACTTTCGTCGTCGTCACCCTCATAAAATCAACTTTCTCCGAAGTTGTATCAACGCTTGCAATAACATTCTTTCCCTTATGCTGGGCGTATAAATCAACTATATATTAAAGTAATTCGCTACATTGAAATGTGTCCCAAACTAGAGTTGTCAAGTACTTGTGTATCTTTTGTTGAAATACTTTCATAGAAATAAATACACACAATATGTGAGTTGAAATTTATGAGACAAAATATACTTTTAAAAAATAGCTCGATTATATATTCGTGCACTATTTTAAGCCTTTACTTTAGCTTTCAATTTTTAGAGCACAGATGAATTTATATCCAAAGAAAATAAGTAACGTTATTCAAAAGCTTAAAGACTTCTAATGTTACGTAATTGGCAAGCATTAATTATAGCAAATTCAGGTAAGGAATGAACTTGTCGAAAATATTAGCTTTATGTACGATCATAAACGATTCTCCTTTGCAGATCTGCAAATAAACTACGTAATCATGAAACCAAATTTGCTTTGGTTTCAGTATTCGTCATACGAAAATGACGGAAAGCCTTATCCTATTGCGTATCTCATTTAAAGTTGCAACTGCAGTGAATAAACTTGACTTAGAATAAAGGCAAAGCATTTATAAGATTCAATACGTACATAAAAGGGCCAGAGGGGTAAGGCACCGTGAACTGGTAAGGCGCAGAGTAGATTATCGGTGCCGCTGAGCACGAATTCCGACGTTGTGATTCTTGTTAGACAACAACCTGGAAGTAATGCGATTAAATCAGCTTCAGAATTCGCGATAAACATCAATTGAGAATACACTTCGTTCTGTCAGTTATGTTCACATCATGAGATAAGGAAAACATGGCACGTGTGATGAAATTTACACACCGAGTTTTCTTAAAGCCGCGTTAGCAGCTATGCTTACTTTTTGAATAAATATTTTTTAAAGATATTTAAAATATATCAAAAGAATATTTATCATGAAATCATATCAAATCGTTACACGGCATTTAATTAAATATAAGATGGTTTCCTCTGGGAGTGATTTCATTTGTAGGGCACTTTAGCTTAAATAGAACATGACATTCCTAAAGTAAACACTAGGAGAAAATATAGAATTTAGCTCATTTCAATCGTTTACTTATCCATAGATGAGGAAATTGTTACTGATAACTATTTTATAATAAGAATCTTTTCCTACTAATAAATGCTATCCTGTTCTAATTATTAGAGTAGCAATTAAAGTAGATGCTCCATGTAATCTGTAATCGATGTAAAATGAAATCGTAATGTCGTAATGTTTATTGCCAAAGATTCATAGAAGTTCTTTCCATTTGTGTTTCATTGTTTGAATTTGTAATTTTCATTTCCCTAGCTATTATTCTCAAATTTATTCATCAGTGAAAAGGGCTAGTTGGAGTTTTGATCGAGATAAAATCTTAAACAAGAGGGCAGTTTCAATTAGTATAATACGAATTTATCACAAATTATCGTGGTCCGCAAATGAAGAACTCGGTACATTAATAGGAGTTAGTTATTAATAAGATAAGTTGCATATTCAAGTTATAAGCTTTTATTATTTGAGATTCCACGAGAGGTGCACCCAAGACCTTTTAAATGTTCATAACGATGCATGAAGATGGTCGTTATTTCATACTTACACGAATAACTGCCATTAATTCCAGCAACTTTTGACTTATTTCCAATTCCAGTATGTTCACGTATACCTTTACATCAGTAACCCGCAAAGCGAGATATGGCACATGCCAGGGAGTGTGAAGACACAAAACCTAATGATAAGATACCAGATGTACGGTATATATCAGTGTTTCCCAAACTTTTTCATGCTATCGCCCCCTCGGATCCATACAACCGCCCCCCAAGTATGAAAATCTGTATAACCATAGCTGAAGAAAGATAATAAAGAAAATTAAACACCGGAATAATAAAATATCCACCAAATTAATATATGACTATTTTCTGGTGTCGTACTGATGCCATAAATCCAGTAGAACTCCATTGAGAAAGAAAGATGATAGGCAATGGAATAAAATTCTTTTTCGTCTAGCGCCCCCCTAGATTAGATCAGCGCCCCTAGGGGGGCGGTATCGCCCACTTTGGGAATCACTGGTACATATAATTCCATAACATCATTGCGAACCACAGAGTCAACCCCAACGGACCGTGTAAGGCGCAGGCCTGCGGAACACCAAGAGTAACTCAACAGACTTTCTATGCATGTTATTGAAAAGAAAGACATAAGTCGAGGGCTAAATGTAAAATATTCTGATTCAAAAGTAATGAAGAGCAACTCACGTGGACCCGCCCGAAAACAACGTGAGACGGCATCGAAATGGAAGATAATCTGTATCCATGGGCGCATAGTAGGTGGAACAAAAGTTATTCCGAGATGACATTAACGTCTGCAAATCCTAAAAAACCTCCCTCGACTCTAATTAGCACGGGTTCCACCTTCCTCTCCCACCCTCACGCTGCAAACGCTTTAGCGTTTACATCTCCGCTCCGGAAGCGTGCTAATTTTCGCTCCGCATACCGTCGCGACGAAAAATTCCATAAAACAAAACCGAAGAGCGCGTTTTTTTGAATTTAAGTCGCGCGTAAATCGCTGGGAGTCGCGGCGGTTGGATCGCTGAATAGAGAGTTCGTTTTTCTGCTTTTTTTGCGTGTGAGGCGAAAGAAACAATGTGCGTGGAAGAGAACAACGGCGCAGAAGAGACTCCAACTCGCGGGAAGAAAAGCTACACGGGATTTGCACATGCGAAAATTTCGCCGCCACTTGCTTCCCGAAAATTTATCCCGTTCCGCGACCCGCCTCGTAATGCATCCATCATTCGCTCATACTTTCAGTTTTCCTCCTTTATACGGTCGTAATTTGCGTATCCGTCGTTTTTAAGGGAACGAAAAATTGAGGGGGAAAAGGAGGACGAAAAGCAGTTTAGTGGCACGTTTGGGCCGCTAATTAGCAACTGGAGAACGGTTTTCGAGTCCGGAAGATCATTACCCGAGAGAGTGGGGAGGGAATTAAAAAAAAAGAGCAAAAGGAGAAAAATGAGTGGAGGAATGAAAAAGAGGACTTGGCAGATGAGAAAGTGGACGAGAGTAGGGACGGCGAAAACGAAGGCAGGGGAATGGGAATGAGGGAAATTGGCTGACTGATCGGTGGGACTTGGGGAGAGAGTCAATGGCAGCAGAAAAGGAAATTACGGATGAAATGGAACAAATGCTACGGGAGGATGGGGGAAATTAATGGAAGCGTACAACGGAACGAAGTAGAAAATCAACTAGTGAGACGTTAGTTTTATGGAAACTGGTAGAGCTATTAGTTTACATAAAACAACGATAGACCAATAGGAGACCAGTCGACAATGAGGTTTTAAGAGTTTCTAGCGACGGACAACATTTACTAGTCTATTTTATCCTGATAGTAATAGGAATCAGGTGGCTCATCCGTAGGTTCTGTTTTTATATACCCTTTATATGGTGATACGACTTGTTAAAAAGTGCTGCGATAGAAAAGCAAGCGTTACGCCAATGCTCTCAGACATAGGTTGGGAATCCTCAAAGGAAAGGAGATTAGAAGCTAGGCTGCGATGGTTAGATACATTGAGAGAAAGTACATTTGCGGAAGACGTAATTGGTATTATGCGACCCCCTTCAGCACTTCATTTACAATGAGCGTAAAATAAGAGAAATAGATGCGAGGAATAGTCGTTTTAGGGACTCATTCTTTCCACGAAGGATACGCAATAACGATAAGCTAAAGAGGTAAATCGATCGCTTGGTGTTTACACCCCCTGCCACACTCCGAAAGGCGGCTTGCAGGGTATTAATGTAAATGTAAATATTGCATTCTTCTTTGCAAACCAAACAATTATAATAATAATTATTATAAAACATCTCGATCGAAGGGCGAGATTAAGACTTCCTAGTCCCTTCTTACATCTAAGCAATGCCATAGAAGTAAATTCTTTACCATAAGGGTCGGATGTGTAGGGATTGTTGACATTGAACAAAAAAATGCCAAAATGCATAATTGTTTCATAATTAAAATTTCTATTTTTATAATTTCACGCTAAACACCATAATTTAAAGGACTAGGTTTTATAGAATCGCGGACGCGTCGAGGCTCTACTCCCCGCTTTTATTGTTGATTTTTTTCTCTTTACACTTTCTTCCATTAACCTTAATAATCGCTTGGTAACTCAACCGCAACCGCAGTGACAATCTTTCAATCCCCAATTTGTTCATCTAAACAGGTCGCTGACAATCTAACAATATCGCTGAGAAAACTTTCAAATACTAACTCGACCCTTAATATACAAAAACACATAATAATATATAAAACCGAACTTATAATAAATCTGTAAGGGAACCGTTTCTGTATATTAATATAATTTCAAGAAAGTGGTAGATATGGTAATTAGAAGTGATGCTGAATCCAAAACACCCATTATAAAGTTATGTCTGTCTGCCTGTCAGTCAGTTATCGCATCACTCAAAAACTATCCAACCGATTTTGATTAAATTTGACAGTAAAGAAACTCGTCCTAGCATCTATTTCTCTTATTTTTCGCTCATTGTGGGATCGCCCAAGGTAGCAGGTGGTTCGCATAATATCGACTACATCTTCCGCAAACGTACTTTCCCTAAATTTATCAAGCAATCGCAATCTAGCTTCTAATCTCCTATTCTTTAACTATTAGGATTTACATAACTTGTACAGTTGCCTATAATGCTTTAATATATTAAGCTTTATTCAGTTCAAAGTAATAACTGATATATTCGGTGCAATGAAGACAAGCAGTGGAAATAATTCCGAGTAACATCTATAATTCTCGAAAAACGCCTAACTGTAGTCAACCGAACCCCAATAATTTGTCATCTAGTGCATTCAGAAAAACGTTTTGGCTGCAAAAAGTTAACGGGTAAATTTGAATCTATATACCCAAGCAAATGAACAAGCAAAGACATGAAATGCAGTTACCTGAAGAAAGGAAGAAAACAAATCCAAGAGACCATGCTAGACCCATAATGTACCCATTCACGACACACCGGGATCGAGAAAAATCGAAAAATCATGGCCGATATGAACTGGAGATAATGGGGAAAACCATTCAAGAACTGTTAACGTACAAAAAAACGAGCAAGAATTCGGAGAACAATACTCCTTGATGGAACGGAAGAGACGGAGGGGTAGCCAAGAGATGTGGAAGATGAAAAGGGCGAAGAGGAGGAAGTTGCGGAGATAAGGCGGGAGCCCTCGAGGTCGGGGGTAATGAAGAAGGAAGGGCAGGGAATGGAAGGGGGCAAAGAAAGGAGCTTGGGAATTGGAAAATCTTTTGTGAGCCCCTTCACTTGTTGAGCCCTATAGGAGAGGGAAAGGTGCTCCTCCTCCGACCCACAAAGCCCACCGCTTTCCCCCCTTTGGAAGAACAACAACGCAGTCCCCACCCTACCCATATTATACCACGCTCTCCCTTCCGACTCCGATGTCAACAAGTGCTCCCCACCCTCTCTGGCCAATCACAGCGAGCAGAGAGAGAGAGATGAAGCATCCATAAAGGGGAGCATGCATGAAGATGGATGCGTCGGCGGGTCCTTTTCTTCCACTCCCTTAAAAGATGAACTGTCGCCACTCCTCAATTAACTCCTTACCGCATCTTCACTTCTAATCCTATGTGTATTTTCTCCGGTCATGAATTTGCTATCTTACCGTTGCCACAACAGTGTCCCTCGGTACTGTCCAGTAATACCATAGCTACTGAGTTAAATTCGTCAGTTGTAGCTTTGAATTGTAATATTACTGAGGATATAATAAATTATGTACTTTATTTTTTCCCTTTCATCCCATCAGCAATTAGATTCAATGAAAGAGTATATAAAATCACTATAACAAAGGAAAGATATATTCTTTTCCACACGCACTTTCTGTGTGGAAAATTGTATCTTTTCCTTACCATGGATTTCCACAATATCTCGGACACCTCCGTAGATTTTATAAAATAACTAAGTAAAAAATTACTCTAGGTTATTTAACACGATCAGTATAGACTAATACATAGATAAGAATTCTACTGGATAAAAATTCTCTCTACGGTTCAGCTTAATATGTTCTTGATGCAATGGGAATTTCTTGCATAGTTATTTATGCATTCCAACAGAATTTTTAATACTTAATGATTAGCCTATTGATAGTTTTCATAAATAAGGTATAAGGTTTACATTTACGTAAGATCTATTTACTTCAAGTGAATTTTTATTATAATTTTATT